>SJYC01105475.1:0-45282 GCA_006408675.1 Madoqua kirkii | reverse complement strand
CATGAACTCACCAATGAGTACAGCAAGTTCTAGAAAAGCATGACCCTACCAAAAGAAGGGGGATAGTTAGGGATTCCCTTAGTCAGCTGCAAAAAAAAAAAAAAAAGAAGAAGAAACAACAACAACAACAACAACAAAAACACAAAATGAGCACAAATTTGAAATGAAAAAGATTTTTAAGACAAATATAGGTAAGTTCAGAAAGGCACCATGCCCTGGCCAAGGCATTGGCCCAAGTTGAATATGGGCTGTAAGTTCAGATCTATGTTTAACAAAGTATTGTTTCTAAAGTACTGTTTTTCAAATTGGTCAAAATCCACTGGTGAGCCCAGAAATCAATTATTTAATGGAGAAATATTTTTTAATTAAATAGAACTGACTAGAAGGCAATGGCACCCCACTCCAGTACTCTCTCCTGGAGAATCCCATGGACGGAGGAGCCTGGTAGGCTGCAGTCCATGGGGTCGCTAAGAGTCAAACACAACTGAGCGACTTCACTTTCACTTTTCACTCTCGTGCATTGGAGAAGGAAATGGCAACCCACTCCAGTGTTCTTGCCTGGAGAATCCCAGGGATGGGGGAGCCTGGTGGGCTGCCGTCTATGGGGTCGCACAGAGTCGGACACGACTGAAGTGACTTAGCAGCAGCAGCAGCAAAATAAAACAGAAGCTATCAATGTGCATCAAATATATTAATGGTTAAGAATCGTTTCATTTCAGAGATTTGCAAGTGTATATGTCTGCATATCTATATGCACAGTGCTCTGGGTAAGAAAAAAAATATTTTCTGGTGGGTTACAGACAAAAAACGCATAAAAGCTACTGTTATAAAAGCACTGAGACTATCTGTCAGCCCAGGTACCTACCAAGAAAATCTGTAGAAACAGACAAAATTAAATAGCCAAAATAAAACAGATCCCATAATACAGCTGTAATGAGGAGAAAATCTAAATGTTTGACATTTTTAGCTTTATGAAAAATAAGGATTAAATAACACAAAGCTATACTCCTATCGGGGCTTCTCTGGAGACTCAGATGGTAAAGAATTTGCCTGCAAATGCAAGAGATCCCACTTCAGCCTCTGGGTTGGGAAGAGCCCCTGGAGAAAGGAATGGTACCCACTCTAGTATTCTTGCCTGGAGAATTCCATAAAGAGAGGAGCCTAGCAGGCTACAGTCCATGGCGTCACAAAGAGTCAGACATGACTGAGCGACGAACACGCACAGATAACTCCTACCACTGTTATCTTCACTTTGCTTTATATTTAGTATCAGTTGATCAGTTGTGCTCTACAAATACCAGTTAACCAACTGACAGAATCAGAGATCAAGATGACTGACAATTTTATATCTTCCTTGCTTTAAATTAACTGTCCTTGAGAACTGAGTTTTTTTGAAATGTGTTCTTATGAGTTAACATCAGATCCTATGAGGAGGAATTTGAAATGGAAAAATGAACACATTCCCAATGATGTCACCACTGAATTAATTACCTGAATTGCTAAAAGTCAACACCACATGGCCATGGTTTGAGACACAAAGGCTTCTTCAGAAATATAAAAGAAAAGTGACTGGCTGGAGATTTTTCTTAAAAAAAATATCCATTTTCACACAAGGAGATACATAGGTTGTAAAATATGGCAAATTAAAGTGTATTCTTTGTCACCTAGTGTACATAAATAATTACTCAGCCATGTGAATAGCTATTTGCAAAGCTAAAACTCACAATTCTTTCAAAGGGATAATAAACATCTATCTATGGAAGATTCTAGAAATAAAACTTAATTTAGCACTCATTAAACAAAATATTCAAGTATATTAAATTATCCCTATCACATGTGTAGTTGAGTGATTTCTTTCCTTCAGTGTAGTTAGTTATTGCTGAAAAGTAACCAATGTAACTATTTTTAGCTGTTGGTAGACAGAAGTTTAATACAAGTTAAATTATGTTCACTGACATCACTGCAGAAGTATGAACGTCCGCAACAATGACTAGGCCCTTAACCAATATGACAACATATTTATTTAAAAAAAAAAACAAGAAGCCCTAACATGAATGACTCAGTCAGTTACAGACAGAAGTGGAATCTATTGGTCATACTGCAAAGGTTGAGAAAACATTAATCCATTTCTTCACACACAGGAATAACAAGAAATCATACATAATCCTAGCATCTGATTAAGTTTCTGTGTACAGTATCCAGCAGGCCTAGAAACAACACTTCATAGATCTGGCTCAGAGCTTCAGAAATAACCGACACTGAAAAAGTCTGATCTTTTTATCAAGGAGCCTGGAACAGGGGCTGATCTTGCACTGTAATCCTATCTGCTCATCTGTAGTTCAGCAAGACTTGGTGCGTCCAAAGGAATGTGCAGTTGTTCCCATTCTTGGCCTAAAGAAATCATGTCAGACTCGATTAGCCCCATACCAGCTTTCTTTACTTCAAGTCTGTGCTCAACTACTTAGAGCCTTCATTATCTCAGTTTTACAACTCAGTCTCCTGATTTTGTTCCCAAAGTAGAACATGGCTGGATCCTTGTTTCTGTTCATTCTAACACTGTCTTTGAATCCACCTGAGTGGTCCTTCCCTTCCTCCCTTCTTCTGCCCTCTCCTCCCCCAAATCCAGATTCTAGTCACCTTCCAGGCCCACCCTACCTTTGGCTTTCTCTGATCCTCTCTTAATCTACCTCTATCACTGATTCGTAAAATAGTGAGGATTATACTATTGTACCTAATTCATAGCATTATAGAACATTAAATGAGATGATGCATGTTACTTGTTTAGCCCAGTGCCTGGTACCTAGAAGGATGTGAAAATGTTGACTATTTCACTCTACATACATCTCCTTCCTTTAACATTCATAACTTTCCACATTGCCTTATAGTTATTTGCCTGTGTTTCACCTTCTTGTCTAAATTCTAATTTCATTAAGTTTTGGTACTCTGTATAATTCATCAAGCTCTCCCCAGTCCTTATAGATATATAAATTATCTTCACACTACATATGCCATATATATTGACTTTTCATTTACATTTATGCACATATATTATTATAGTTGTATTTATCACACTGTACTGCCTATTTATACTGAAAATTATCATATAAATCAATATATAATTATATACTTATATATTCATATCCTATATTTATAATTTATTGCCTGAATAAATATAGTCTAAGTAAGGTGTGACCATAAACCCTAAGCTCTGTGTCTTGTGGAACCAGTTTAATTACAGTTGTGTGCTTCCTGGTCTATTCCTCCTAGTCTATTCCTTTCTCTGTTAGAACAAAGCAGCATAAAAAGTCTATCCCACTCTTGTGAACAGGCATATTATTCTTGTCTTTATCTTGGCATACCCGTGAACAATGAAAAATCCTAGCTGAAAGCCACAAAACAAATACAGTCCCTTCAGTACTGAGACCAGGCGTTTTTTCCGTCATGGGGGTTGTTGGTCCTAACAGAGAGACTGCCAAGTGCATTCTGGGTTGTCATGGTGGAAGCTGCTCCTCAGCATTCTCCTTGCTCACCCGAAGCTGGCTTCACTTTATGGTTTCACTCCTATCTGTTTAGTCTCCCTAATCAGACAGTCATTAGGATAGAGAACAGGGCTTCTGTTTCATTAGTGTTTTTCCTTAACTCTAGCACATGAAGTAAGGCCTGAACAACTAATTTCTGCAAGCCAAACTGTTTCCCTAAACTTTAAAGGGGAGTCCAAATTATCTGACCTACTAAAAGGCTATTATATCAGCAAAAGAAGTCAAACTCGGGAGTGCATGTTGAATTATCCCACTTACATAAGGCATAAAAAGTGGGCAAAATTATTACATCTGTTAGAAGTTAAGGCAGTCATTACTCTCGAGGAGAACACAGTGGCTGCAAGAGATGGGGGAAGACACTAATGAGAAGAGAGTAAGAGTCAAGTTTCTAGGGTATTGGTAATGTTCTGTTTCTTGAAATCCAGATGCTACTTGCTCAGTTGTGTTCTGTTTAATCAAACTATGTATCAATGTCATTTTAAAGACCTTACTGTAAATTTAACCCTTCTGGAAAGCAGAAGGCCACAGTTTATTGCACGGATTTCCTATATGCCATTTGTTTGTGTTTTTATTTTCAGTCCTAAGCCTGTGACCCGACTAAACGTCGAGAAAAGTTAAATGTCAAGTCTTGCATTTCAGCATTCTTTATAATAATCTCTACAGAAAATAATTATAGAAACACAAAAAATGATTTCTCCAAGGAAGAGAATGTGCATAGGATGGCACTTACTGAATTATCTCCTTCAAGAATCCTATTATATTCTGGAAGAACAAATTAACATTCCAGCTCGAGATCAATAACTACACTATGAGAGAAACAACACCAGAAATAACGTCATCAAATTAATTTACTAGCAGAAAAGAATACTGAGAGAAAAAAGATGGAGAACACTAAGCCCTCTTCTGAAATGATGGAAGGACAATATAAATGAAGGCAAGGCAAAACATAATTTGCTACTACTTAACCTCCCCACCCTGCCTATTTTGGCCTAATAGGAATGTCACCCGCTAGGTGGACCCTGCAGTCCATCCCCCCTCCCCCAAAAAGTTGCTTTTCTATTCAGAATCATGATCACTTCCTCCCAAGAACATTGTCTGACCCCAAGTGCTTAGTATCTGACAAACCCACTACTATTAAGGAACTTGGATGAGACCAGGGACCAGCCACAAGATGCTCTTTAAAACTGGCTTAATGTGAACCAAGGAGAGAGGGAGTTAGAGCAGCAATTGGATTTAGCTATTCACACTGAAAGATTACTGAGTCCTCTGAGCAACAAAGGACTTCAACTACCAATAAGGAAAGGAATTTGAAAGTGACTGGAAAAGAAATCCCTCATTCTTCCTTTTCAAGGTAACCTTAGTGCTAGTCTGGCTACACAGACGACCAGTGAAAACATATGAAAATTGTAATGCATTCAAAGGTGATCCTTAAACTTCAACAGCTCCCAACTGCAAATATAACATCTAATATGACACACTCCTGTTTCTAAATGGCTTCAAATACTCATTGTGGCAGATCTTTTTTCTACAAACTTTTGCAGGTTGCACCTGTTTCACACTTCACCTTAAGAAAACTTGGAAGAGGAAGAAAAGGAATGAGAAAATTTAAACCAACACAAATCAATCTTTTACCAAAAAAAAAAAAGTTTCCCCATTTATGTAAAAAAGGCGGTCCAGTGGGGGGAAATGCTACGGAGAGGGAAACAGACGTCTGGCTAACTCCCAAGGCAGAAATCATGACTCATCAAAGCTTTCAGAGCAGGCAGAATGAGACTGCGTTTGTCTTGAGTTCACTTTCAGGCCAAGAAATGCTCTCTGAACTGGGAAACTTGAGTGCTTGTCCTGCGACTGAGACAACTGGCTCTGAAGTCTGGGGCAAAACTCCTGAAAATCTCTGGGCCTCAGTTTCCTCATCTGTAGGTGATCACCAAGATCCCCGTCTAGCCTTATGGTCTTCCCTTGAATTCCCTCTTTCCACAACCTAAAGGGAACTGGTCCACTGGGGGGAGCTGCAGAACATTCCTCTCCTCAAACTCCAGAGCCCCAGGCCCAAACTCAGGAGAGATGCTAAGTCCTGGAAGTAGGTGGGGAGAGAGTGCAAATCCCTCTTCTATGTAAGAGGGGGCCCCAAGTCTCGAATTTCCGGAAGTACCCTCCACTTCTGCCCTGGGTTTAAATGCTGCTGGGATGACGGCCCAGATGATGCCCCCGGGAAAGCGTAGTAAGGGGGTGAGGAATACCAAGCTGGTGGTGGGTGACGGGAGGGTACAGGGGACCTGCAGAGTGAAGAAGAGCCTGAGGCAGGGCAGGAGACGGCAGCCTCTATCAGTTCATGACCCACGCCGCCCCCCATCTTGGCCAGCGGGGATTCAAGCCCGCGCCCCTGGGCTCTCTGGCAAGGAGCAAGGGGCGGGTCCGGGACTGAGGCGACAGAGCCCTGCTTGGGATGCGCTGCTGCGACCCCGTTACTCCTTGGCCGCCTCTGCCCCTAACCCTCGGCCTTGTCCGCAAGCGAGCGCAGCAAAACAAAACAAACTCGTTCAGGCTTCCTGTTGTGCAACCCAGTCCCGAGTAAGTCGGGGCCGAATGCGCGCCGCCGATGGCCGGCGACTGCAGAGCCCAAGAGGCAGAAACCAGCGCGCTGCCCGGCCCAAGCGAAGCTGCCCGGCCCAGCCCTGCTCGCCGCTGCGGGGAGTGCGCGTCCCCGCGCCGTTCGCCCTGCGTGGCCCAGAGCCCGCACCGAGCTAGCGTCCGAATAATCCTGTTCTTTCACTTCTTGCCTCTTAGACACCCCCAAGAAGTCGAGGGTGCGACCCGGGAAACCAGAGACGACTTTTCAGAAAGTTTCTCCCTACAGGTACCTAATTGAATCATCCATAGGATGACAAATCCGTCAGGGCCAAGTTTTCCAGACACTTGGGTGACTTCCTCATCACCGAAGTGACTTGTCGGCTCCAGTGAGTAAGTTGGAAGTGTCGCTCCAGGCAAGGTGTGTGTTTAGGAGAAAGCCGGCTGCTCACTCACGCTTTCCAGAAAGCGGCCTCGGGCGACTTCAAAATACACACAGGGTCATTTATAGGGACTGGAGTCTTGCGCAGGACAAAGTCCCTGAGACTGAGACATTTTCCAAACAGTGCTGACATTTTGTCGAGCCCTATAAAAATGTAAACGCGAGGTGACGAACCTGGCGGGGAGCGTGAGTCTGAATCTGCGCAGTTTGCGGTGTGGGTTATAGTTCTAGTTACGAGACCTGGCAACTGCGAGTCGACGGTGGACCCGTTCCCCACGAGGAGTTAACGTATCCCCTTACCGGAGGACCTCTGGGCAATAGGGAGGGACATCGAATTGGGTGAGACACAGCATAAAAAACAGCCTTCGTTAGAGCTCCACAAGCACGTGGAACTGGAAAGAGGGAGAGAGACCTCCTGTCAACCCATCAATTCCCACTTCTCCAAAGTTTCCCTTCAGGGGGGACTCATGGGTGGCGTGCACGACCATGCACTTGCGTACTGTAACTTGCCCTGGTTTTGTAGCCTTCTGGACCGTCTAGTTTAGAAGAAAAGCCCAAAACAAAAAGTCTTCCTAAATAGAAAAACTTTAAAACCTTGTTGATTTCCTTTCCCTCTTCCACTTTCAATGCTTTTAGGCAACTGACAAGAACACAGCTTGATTCCTAATGAGAATTGCTATCTCAGTAAACAGATCATTTAGAGAATATGGGTGTTGGGGTGCCCGTATTCTTAAACCACGCCAGCAGCTCAGAGTGTAAATATTTCTAATCCCTAGTTTGTATCTCTGAGCGTTGTAACTCCCCCACTCTCAAGCGCCCGGCTTCTCTCGACTCGCTAGTAGCAAAGTTCCTATGGCATCCACTTACCAGGTAACCCGGGATTTCCACAACAAAGCCTGGCGTGCGGGTCCCTTCCCCCGGCCAGCCTGAGCGAGTGACAGCGGGCAGCCAGAGCTGGCGAGGAGAAACTTGGGGCTGCAGCCCTTCAGCGCGCTCCCCTGGCTCTGCCTCCTTCGGAAATGAAAACTCCCATCCAAGCCGGGGGACAGAGCGCCGAAACCCGGCCCAAGTGCAGTGTGTGCGCGCGTGTGGTAGGGCAGTAGCGTTAGGGGGAGGAGGAGGCAGGCAGAAGTGGGGTGGCTGTACCCTCGGCATCAGCTCATTCTGCCGCTTCCCCCTCCCTCCACCCCCCAGCGCGCGCACACACACGCACACAAAGCAAATAATATCTTTAATAATTCCCACTTCTCCAAAGTTTCCCTTCAGGGGGGACTCATGGGTGGCGTGCACGACCATGCACTTGCGTACTGTAACTTGCCCTGGTTTTGTAGCCTTCTGGACCGTCTAGTTTAGAAGAAAAGCCCAAAACAAAAAGTCTTCCTAAATAGAAAAACTTTAAAACCTTGTTGATTTCCTTTCCCTCTTCCACTTTCAATGCTTTTAGGCAACTGACAAGAACACAGCTTGATTCCTAATTGAGAATTGCTATCTCAGTAAACAGATCATTTAGAGAATATGGGTGTTGGGGTGCCCGTATTCTTAAACCACGCCAGCAGCTCAGAGTGTAAATATTTCTAATCCCTAGTTTGTATCTCTGAGCGTTGTAACTCCCCCACTCTCAAGCGCCCGGCTTCTCTCGACTCGCTAGTAGCAAAGTTCCTATGGCATCCACTTACCAGGTAACCCGGGATTTCCACAACAAAGCCTGGCGTGCGGGTCCCTTCCCCCGGCCAGCCTGAGCGAGTGACAGCGGGCAGCCAGAGCTGGCGAGGAGAAACTTGGGGCTGCAGCCCTTCAGCGCGCTCCCCTGGCTCTGCCTCCTTCGGAAATGAAAACTCCCATCCAAGCCGGGGGACAGAGCGCCGAAACCCGGCCCAAGTGCAGTGTGTGCGCGCGTGTGGTAGGGCAGTAGCGTTAGGGGGAGGAGGAGGCAGGCAGAAGTGGGGTGGCTGTACCCTCGGCATCAGCTCATTCTGCCGCTTCCCCCTCCCTCCACCCCCCAGCGCGCGCACACACACGCACACAAAGCAAATAATATCTTTAAAAAGTTGAGTTTCGGCTTTGTGCCTCACGCGTCTTGCTCATCCTTGCCTTGGGCCTGGGGTGCGTCTGGGGGCCGGTTCGGGATGCTGGCTAATTGCTTTCGGCGGGTTCCGTCGGGGTAACGCTGGTGCGAGCCTAGACGGCCGCGGGCAGCGAACCTGGCTGCGGGGAGGGGCAGTGGTGGCGGCCCCAGCTCTGGTGCCCAAGCGCGCAGCGCTCTAGGCTGCCCTGGCGGCGCAGTGTGGACGCGGCTGCAGGAGAGGGGAAGGGGGAAGAGAGAGGGACGGGGGGAGGGAGGGAGGAGGCGGCCTGGGAGGAGAGTGGATGTGTGTGCGGCCGCGAAGGCCGGCCTGTAGCCAGCTGCTTCCTGAGTGTGAGCGCGGGAGGGGGAAGGAGGGGCGGGCTCGCTGGTCACCAGGCTGGCCAATTCCGAAGGCCGAGTCTGTGTCTCCCTCTCGACACGACAAGCACACAGTCCTTCCCGTGCCCCTGGGAGTCAAAGAACTCCAGAACTGGCTAACAGCCGGGAGACACTTCACCTTCTTCTTGGGGCTTATTTGTTGAACTGGCTCGTTCTTTCTTTAACGTGTAAAAGTGTCAGCATTTCGACAGTTGATGTCAAAGCATAAACAAGTTTAAAAAAAAATTCAGTAGTATAATGGAGAGAAAAACTAAAAAGTGAAAAAATGGCTAAAGAGCCTTTCTAATATACGATTGGATGCATATAACTTTGAAAATGGATAGATGAAAATGCCTTTGGCAACTTTTTAAAGAATAGGCAGACAAGAGAGGAAGGTGATGAAAGTGTTACAAGGATGTAAAATTTAAATACAGACTGCTAGAAACAGAGGCACATTCCCTGTGTATGTTGCATCTACAGAGTGGACCATTCTTCTTCAGAATTCAACATCCTCAGCTTCATACCCTGCCTATGAAGTGATCCCAGCACTTCCGCTTGATTTAGTCAGAATCCTCAAGAGGCTGTCCCCAGAAAGCCAACTATTAATGGTCTCCTACATGTACTGCCACAGATGCACAGATTTCCATCTTGGGAGTCAATGTATATAAAGCACAGGATATTCTCCAGTTGGACCCATCTACAGTGAGAATATTATTCACCCTCGTGAATAAAATGAATGAGAGTATCCACTTAGATTGTCACCATTCCTTATATTCTATTCCAGGGTTCTCACTGAAGTATAAATGACCATTCAGGTGGTAGATGCTATGATCAAGATAAAAGCCCTCAAGTATACAAATGATTTACCAAAGATTGTTGATAATTTTCATTTGTCTTACTTCAGAAATAATATTACTAGAGTTGGTCTGTATCCAAGATATGAAGTCACCAAAAAGTCCAGTTTTCACAATATTTCCTATGTCTCATTACAATCCGCTTTTCAAGATTCTCTTCAGGGAAGGCATTTTCTTTTCCCCTTTCCCAGAGTCACAGACTCATCAGAATATTAATCACCAGAATATCTGTAGCAGAAGTGGAGGGAGTGAAATAAAGCAATAAATTCTTAGGATATATCATCCTGTCAGTTTTCCAGTTTCTCCCTCTGTTCTTCCTCTCCTTTTAAATACAAGTATCCAAGCCCAAGATGGCAATAGATGGGTTCAACCACACACAAGAAAAGAAAATACCCATAAAATGAAGCATGCAGCAACATCACAAAAACAAAGAAACCAAGTGATGGAAGTTGCCATGGCTATTCCATTGTGGCTAGTTATTGCAACATGCCTGACATTCACATACAAACTCTTCCTCATTAACTCCAGCCTTGAGGAGCAGAGCAAGATGGGAACACTGACCTTTCAATGCATCATGGGAAATACTCTTCATCCAGATTTGTGTACTATACTTACTGCTCCTCAGGAACAAGACAAGCCTCAGTGTAGGCTGCAAAAAAAAAAACTTTCCAAAGTACCTCAAATATCATTTCAAATACAATGTTTTTAAGCAGGAAATTATATCCTAGGGGCTTGCAGAAGCTTCCAAAACTTCCAAATTGATGGGAATAACTTTTCTGGGAGAGAAAAATATAATGCTACACCCTATTTTAATCGATGGCTCATGAGAATAAAACACTGGGAAAGTTATGAGTCATCAACCTGGAGATTCCCAAAATTCTCTTCACTTATAAGAACCTGAGGGTATGAACGTCATTTTTTATTTAGGTGGGATTTTCAAAAGCTTCTACAATTCCTAAGACATTTAGCACTAAATAGGTACAACACGTTCGTTGATTTTCTTTTTTCTTGCCAGTAAGGTGATCTACAATGTCCTTATAGTCCATCAGTTCAGATCAGTTCAGTCCCTCAGTCCTGTCTGACTCTTTGAGACCCTGTGGACTGCAGCATGCCAGGCTTCCCTGTCCATTACCAACTTCCCAGAGCTTGCTCAAACTCATGTCCATTGAGTCAGTGATGCCATCCAACCATCTCCTGCTCTGTCATCCCCTTCTCCTCCTGCCTTCAATCTTTCCCAGCATCAGGGTCTTTTCCAGTGAGTTAGTTCTTCCCATCAGGTGGCCAGAGGATTGGAGTTTCAGCTTCAGCATTGATCCTTGCAGTGAAGATTCAAAACTGATTTCCTTTAGAATCGACTGATTTGATCTCCTTGCAGTTCAAGAGGCTCTCGAGAGTCTTCAACACCACAGTTCAAAAGCATCAATTCTTTGCCCCTCAGCTTTCTTTAGAATCCAACTCTCACATCCATATATGACTACTGGAAAAACCATAGCTTTGATTAGACAGACCTTTGTTAGCAAAGTAATGTCTCTGCTTTATAATATGCTAGGTTGGTCATAGCTTTCCTTCCAAGAAGCAAGCCTCTTTTAATTTCATATCTACAGTCACCATCTGCAGTGATTTTGGAGCCCTAGAAAATAAAGTCTCTCATTATTTCCTTTGTTTTGCCATCTATTTGCCGTGAAGTGATGGGACCAGATGCCATGATCTTAGTTTTTGAATGCTGAGTTTTTAGCCAGCTTTTTCACTCTCCTCTTTTACTTTCAAGAGGCTCTTAGTTCCACTTTGCTTTCTGCCATAAGGGTGGTGTCATCTGCATATCTGAGGTTACTGATATTTCTCCCTGCAATCTTGCTTCCAGCTTGGGCTTCTTCCAGCCTAGCATTTCACATGATGTACTCTTTATGTAAGGTAAATGAGCAAGGTGACAATATACAGCGCTGACGAACTCCTTTCCCAATTTGGAACCAGTCTGTTGTTCCATACCTGGTTCTAACTGTTGCTTTTTGACCTGCATACAGATTTCTCAGGAGGCAGGTAAGGTAGTCTGATATTCCCATCTCTTGAAGAATTTTCCACAGTTTGTTGTGATCCACACAGTCAAAGGCTTTGACATAGTGGATAAAGTAGAGGTAGATGTTTTTCTGGAACTCTCTTGCTTTTTTAATGATCCAACGGATGTTGGCAATTTTATCTCTGGTCTCTCGGCCTTTTCTAAATCCAGCTTGAACATCTGGAAGTTCATGACTCCACACACTATTGAATCCTGGCTTGGAGAATTTTGAGCATTACCTTGCTAGCTTGTGAGATGAGTGCAAATGTGCTGTAGTTTGGACATTACTTGGCATTGCCTTTCTTTGGGACTGAAATGAAAACTGACCTTTTGAAGTCCTGTGGCCACTGCTGAGTTTTCCAAATTTGCTGGCATATTGAGTGGTACACTTTCAAAGCATCATCTTTTAGGATTTGAAATAGCTCAACTGGAATTCCATTACTTCCACTAGCTTTGTTCATAGTGATGCTTTTTAAGGCCCACTTGACTTCGAATTCTAGGATGTCTGTCTTTAGGTAAGAGATCACACCATCGTGGTTTTCTGGGTCATGAAGATCTTTTTTATATAGTTCTTCTGTGTATTGTTGCCACCTCTTCTTAATATCTTCTGCTTCTATTAGGTCCATACCATTTCTGTCCTTTATTGTGCCCATCTTTGCATGAAATGTTTCCTTGGTATCTGATTTTCTTGAAGAAATCTCTAGTCTTTCCCATTCTATTGTTTTCCTCTATTTCTTTGCATTGTTCACTTAGGAAGGCTTTCTTATCTCTCCTTGCTATTCTTTGGACCTCTGTATTCACATGGGTATATCTTTCCTTTCCTGTTTGCCTTTAGTCTCCTTTCTTTTCTCAGCTATTTGTGAGGCCTCCGCAGACAACCATTTTGCCTTTTTGCATTTCTTTTTCTTGGGAATGGTCTTGATCACCGCCTCTTGTACAATGTCATAAACCTCTATCGATAGTTCTTCAGGCATTCTATCAGATCTAATCTTTTGAATCTATTTGTCACTTCCACTGTATAATCGTAAGGGATTTGAGTTAGGTCATACCTGAATGGTCTAGTGGATTTCCCTACTTTCTTCAATTTAAGTTTGAATTTTCCAGTAAGGAGTTCATGATCTGAGCCTTAGTCAGCTCCTCGTCTTGTTTTTGCTGACTGTATAGAGCTTCTCCATCTTTGACTGCAAAGAATATAATAAATCTTATTTCAATATTTACCATCTGGTGATGTCCATGTGTAGAGTCATCTCTTTTGTTGTTGGAAGAGGGTGTTTGCTATGACCAGTGCACTCTGTTTTGAAAACTGTTAGCCTTTGCCCTGCTTCATTTTGTATTCCAAGGCCAAATTTGCCTGTTACTGTAGGTATCTCTTGACCTCCTACTTTTGCATTCCAGTTCCCAATGATGAAAAGGACATATTTTGGGGGTGTTAATTATAGAAGGTTTTGAGTGTCTTCATAGAACTGTTGAACTTCAGCTTCTTCAGCATTACTGGTTGGTGCATAGACTTGGATTACTGGGATGCTGAACAGTTTGCCTTGGAATTGAACAGAGATCATTCTGTTGTTTTCGAGATTGCACCCAAGTACTGCATTTCAGACTCTTTTTTGACTATGAGAGCTACTCCATTTCTTCTAAGGGATATATTCCCTGGGATATAGTCAAAATACAGTGTTCCAAATACAACCATGGAGTGACTCAGAATGAGATACGTGCCTCTTCTGGACTGAACTGACAGCAGGAACTGGGGAGGGAAGAATAATGAGATGGTGGAAAAGGAAATAGTTACAATTCATAAATGACACTCTTCTTTCCCCATGAGCTCTCCATTGTGCTTAGAAGTCATACCATGGTAGCCTTTCAGCCAGATAAGTGTGAACAACATCCCAGCTGTATCTGTCCTCTCTGGAGTCCTCAGTTGCCTGCATCTCCACAGCTGACTGGGGGCAGCTGACTTGGCAGACAGGACCTACTGCCAGCTCAAGTCCAGGTCTCATTCATTTGAGAAATACTTAATGAGCACCTACTCTGTCCCAGGACTAGGGACAAAGGTATTACACATGTAGACATTGTACATGGAGGATGTTACATAAAGCATTTTGCCCAGGGCCTGAGAAACAGCGAACAAACAGAGGCTCTTTACAAATATTATCTCATCAAAGTAATCATATGAGATGGCCACTGGCAGTCTCCTATTTAGGAGTAAGAAAGCTGGAGCTTGCTGTTGTTGTTGAGCTTTTTATTTCATGGCAGTTAAGCTGTTCTGAATTTGCTGCATGTTTAATGCATCATGCTGCTGTGCTTAGTCGCTCAGTCATGTCCGACTCTTTGAGACCACATGAACTGTAGCCCACCAGGCTCCTCTGGCCATGGGGATTCTCCAGGTAAGAATACTCAGTGGGTTGCTATGCCCTCCTCTGTGAGATCTTTCCAACCCAGGGATCGAACCCAGGTCTCTGGCATTGCAGGCAGATTCTTCGCCATCAGAGTCACCAAGGAAGCAGTCAATGAGAGTAGGAGACAGACCTGGGTTGCCAGTCTAGAAGCCCCAAGACCTTTCAACATCGCTCCCTTACACAGAAACTATGTATGCTCTTTGAATGTGTATAAAATACACTGCAGGTGTGTAAGTAAAAGGCATCTTGTAATCAGTGTCACACAAGCACAGCTGAGTGTGAAGGAGGAAGGAATAATTTCCTACTTATGGCAGAAAGTGAAGAGGAACTAAAAAGCCTCTTGATGAAAGTGAAAGAGGAGAGTGGAAAAAGTTGGCTTAAAGCTCAACATTCAGAAAACGAAGATCATGGCATCCGGTCCCATCACTTCATGGGAAACAGATGGGGAAACAGTGTCAGACTTTATTTTGGGGGGCTCCAAAATCACTGCAGATGGTGACTGCAGCCAGGAAATTAAAAGACACTTACTCCTTGGAAAAAAAGTTATGACCAACCTAGATAGCATATTCAAAAGCAGAGACATTACTTTGCCAACTAAGGTTTGTCTAGTCAAGGCTTTGGTTTTTCCAGTGGTCATGTATGGATGTGAGAGTTGGACTGTGAAGAAGGCTGAGAGCTGAAGAATTGATGCTTTCAAACTGTGGTACTGGAGAAGACTCTTGAGAGTCCCTTGGACTGCAAGGAGATCCAACCAGTCCATTCTGAAGGAGATCAGCCTTGGGATTTCTTTGGAAGGAATGATGCTAAAGATGAAACTCCAGTACTTTGGCCACCTCATGCGAAGAGTTGACTCATTGGAAAAGAGTTTGATGCTGAGAGAGATTGAGGGCAGGAGGAGAAGGGGACAACAGAGGGTGAAGTGGCTGGATGGCATCACTGACTTGATGGACATGAGTCTGAGTGAACTCCGGAAGTTGGTGATGGACAGAGAGGCCTGGCGTGCTGCGATTCATGGGGTCGCAAAAAGTCGGACACCACTGAGCGACTGAACTGAACTGAATAGAACATTGAATAAGTAGCTTGGCTGTTTCAGCTGGACTTCAAAGAATGGGTAGAGAATTGATAAACAAGAACATTTCAAGAGAAGGAATCAGCATCAGAAAGGACGTAAAAAAGCAGAGTCCAATGTATCTGCTCACACAAAGCTAGAATACAAAATAGGAACATTCACCATCTCAGTGATGTGGCAGTGGAACAGAGGAGACTCTGGAGGGAACATCCTGACTGCAGGGCTTCAGGACAGCTACTGTTTGTGTCAGTCTGAGTGATCTGGCAGCAAAGCATTTATAAACTTGCAAAGAACTATGATCAGATTCCTACTCCTGTAAAGTGTCTATAGTTTTAACTCCAAAATGCAGATAAGTTAAGCTAACACCACCAGTGACAGTATGCGTAACTATTAAAACACACACACACACACACACACACACACAGGAGCTGGTAAGAGTCCAGTTATATAGATATACAATGGAAAAAGTCAGTGTTTGCCAACTTAAAGAGGGGAACTAAATGTGTAAGATGAAAAATTTCCACTTTATAAGTGAGTAGTACAAATAGTGGAATGTTATCGGTGCTTGATATCCTAATAAAACTTTTACGTTGATCTTTCTACTAATTTTGCCACAAGTATAGTTAGCCCAGATGCTCCTGCTTATACATCAGTGATATAATTTTTTAAAATTATTATTTATATTCATTAGTTCATAGCATCATGCCTTTTCTCCTTTCTAAGGCCAAAACTATAAGTCAGAGTCTAAAATGTATCATTCCACACACAACTGACCAAAATGTGCAATATTTTACTCTATACAATGTCTCTCCATCTTTTTTTATTGGTGAAATTTTTCTTCTGATTTTGTACAAGCCCAATTGATATGCATCTAATACTCTACAAAGGCTTACAGGATATTTCTTGACATATTACTAAGATATATCTATAGTTCCTAAATAAAAATAAATTCAAAGATATACACAATATTTCACAAGCAGCCAGTTTCCTGTGGCAATTTCCAGTTTCATTTAATATTCAAACTGGCCACTTATACACAGTATTATAAAATTAATTACCTCATCATGATGCTATCTTATCCATAACTGCCTTCTGTAAGTACCTTATAAATAGACAGAATTTACATTACTTTATAAGCCCTTCATGGTCTAACAATAGTGCTGGGCATTAGTCAGTAATTCATGCTAATAGAAAGTATGAATTAATGAGAAAGTAAAAGAATGGCTCCCCTACTTTCAGAGATGGTGAATAGCACTAACTATTGCCTATGTGTATATGCACAATCATTTCAATACTCCAAAAGAGTCCAAACAGCTGTCATTCTCTTTCTGTGCCCCCAGGCTCTTCACTGTGAATTGAAGATTAAAATATTATTTCCTGTTTCTTGGGGGAAAAATATTCAGTCTCTGTGCAATGCTTGAATCAGCAGGGTGAGCCTCCCCCTCCAATGACAGGATGATCCTTCCCTATCTGACACCCCACTACCTTCTTAACGTGATTCCAAATCATGTCATTTGCATCACACACTGAAGTCTTCTCCCAAAAATCATTTGTATTAAATTATGGGGAGAAAAAAGAGGGAAAGATGTAATGAGGGTGCAGAGAGGAAGATGAGAGGAAATGAAAAGGGCAGGAACAGCATTAGGATACCATCAGGATAACGAAGAACAATGAATGAGCTTTGGGTAGAATTAAGCTCTGAAAAGAAAGTGATTCTGTAGATTTTAAGACTTCTCCTTTACCCACTTCAAGTTCCAAATACCATTGCAGAGTAGCTTGAACACATTTGGAAATTTTCTAAAAATTCTAAACCCGTATGATGCTGAAGCACTCAGGAGGTTTTCACATGTATAAATACTTCTATCCCCTTTTAATCCTGTAGAGAAGGGAGAAGTGTAATTTTATTATCCACTGGACAAATAACCAATTTCTTCCCAAAGTAGGTAGACCTACCTTAGACAAGGATGTTGACCTATTTCAGGCTGGAAACACTGTTTCAAGGTCTTTACCAGCGTTACCTCACTTAATCCTCACAACATTCCAATAAGGTAAGATCTAGCACAACTGCCATTTTATTAATGAGGAAACAAGCAGAGAGGCATGACGCCTTCCTAGTGCCCCCCAGCTCCTGGAGGAATGGCCAGACTTCAAAGAGGAAGATTCTCTCACTTTAACCATTACTCTGTTACCTTTTGGGCTTCCCTGGTGCCTCAGAGGGTAAAGCGTCTGCCTGCAATGCAGGAGACCTGGATTCGATTCCTGGGTCAGGAAGATCCCCTGGAGAAAGGAAGTGGCAACCCACTCCAGTACTCTTGCCTGGAAATTCCCATGGACAGAGAAGCCTGCTAGATTACAGTCCATGGGATCGTAAAGAGTTGGACATGACTGAGCGACTTCACCCTCACCCTGTTACCCTTTCAGAGCTGAGAGTCCTGCTTCCACATACATTTATTTGTTCATTCACTTGGGAAGGCTGGTGTGTTAGAAGGATGGATTTCGGAATCAGAAAACCTAGAAATTCTAACTTCACTACTTACTGGGAGAACTTGAGCTAGTTCCTGAGCAACTGGGGACCTCAGTTCAACTACGTGAGTTACTGCAAAGACTGAACAGGAACGGCAACACTGACCAGCACACGTGTGCAACCAGGGGCTTCCTCTATTGATAAGGGACGGAGTTTCAGACCTTCAGGGGAAATGAACCCCAGTCCCAGCTCCAGGAATGGGTTTGATGACTCTGAGAGAAATCTCCCTCCCCTGCTTAAGGTGAATTGCTCATAAATTCATACCAAGCCAATCAATGCATGACATGACATTCATCTGACAAAAGGATAAGCTCATTGATGAGCATGTGACTGTTTAGGTTCTTGAGGTGTTCTCACGAGAGGAAGTTTCTTTGGTATAGTAGCTTCTAGGGAGCCACTTGGAAAGGTGACTTTTCCTCTTCTATGTGTTGAGAAGAGACAGAGGTGAAGCTGTCTTTCTCTCAGTCTACTGAAAGAGATGATACTCTGTGGATGGCAGAGTGGAAAAGGCTGCATAAGGCAGGGGCCAGACCTGATCTCCATCTGACCACTGGACTATTTCATTTGTAGGAGCCAGTAGATCCTTTTTATTCATTAAACAAACAGCTGACCCCAAGTCATAGAAGTATCTACAGTCTTCTATAAGGCACCATGGAGAGTACAAAGATAAGCGAGACAAACTTAAAGGCACTTACTGCTTAGTAATTGCTTCCCTGAGAGCTCAGTTGGTAAAGAATCCACCTGCAATGCAGGAGACCCCAGTTCCATTCCTGGGTCTGGAAGATTCACTGGAGAAGGGACAGGCTACCCATTCCAGTATTCTTGGTCTTCCCTTTTGGCTCAGCTGGTAAAGAATCTCCCTGCAATGTAAGAGACCTGGGTTCGATCCCTGGGTTGGGAAGATCCCCTGGAGAAGGGAAAGGCTACCCACTCCAGTATTCTAGCCTGGAGAATTCCATGGACTATATAGTCCATAGAGTCGGAAAGAGTTGGACATGACTGAGTGACTTTCACTTTCACCTAATAATTAAATAGTTTTGTGATATAATTTTTTAAAAAGTTATAACTCATGCTGTTTTCAAGATCCTATACTATTTTTCAGTATAATATTAAGCAAGAAACATCCCACATCCCTAATAATTGCACAAGGCCCCCTTTCAGAACAGCTGGTCAACTTCTAGGGACCAGATAGAGTAGCATATCAGTTTTGTTGTCAGACAACTGCTATGAAAAACCAGGCCATTTTTACATGTTCTCAGTTACTGATTAACAAATGTAGCCTCACAACTCAGCACCTAATAGGATATATATGTATTCCCAAATTCCTATAGAAACTTGACTTTATCTCATTCCCAAATAAAACATAGCCAAGATTTTCCTGGAATTACATTTAGAAATAAAAACATTTGTATCCAGGCATCTCTGAGTCCCACTCATTTTTGTCACTGTTGTTATTAACATTAATCCTACCTTAGAAAGTTTCAGTTTAGCCTGGAACACACCTTTCCCCACCCACTTGCTTTTCTGTCTTCTACATTCGTAACCAAATGTCATTTAAAACTCAGCTATAGATACCATTTGGGTTTGTTGGCAAAAGCAGCAGGGGCAGAGAGTCTTTAAATTCTAGATTGAATTAAGGGCTCAGTAGTTAGTTTGAACTTGATAATAACAATGTTATCTCAGCAGGCTACACGGGTCAGAAATGTTCTTCCTAGCACTGCTTTCCTTTTTTTTCCATCAAAAAATGGACATTTAGGGAGAAAGTCAGGGAATTTTCTGGCAGTCTGGCGGTTAGGACTCTGCACTTTTACTGCTGAAGGCCTGGGTTAATCCCTGGTTGTGGAACTAAGATCCCACAAGCCTCACAGTGAGGTTATAAAAGAGAGAGAGAAAGTGAGAGTGGCAAGTTATAAGCCATTAGCATAAGACATAGTTTAATTATGGCAATAGCACACGCACGCATGCTAAGTCAATTCAGTTGTGTCCCTCTCTTTGCAGCCCTTTGGACTGTAGCCTCTCAGACTCTTCTGTCCATGGGATTCTCCAGACAAGAATACTAGAGTGGGTCACCTTGCCCTCCTCCAGGGGATCTTCCCAGCTCAAGGATGGAACCTGTGTCTCTTGTGTCTCCTGCACTGGCAGGCGGGGTTCTTTACCACTAGCGCCACCTGGGAAGCTCATGGAAATAATAGCAGCTCACATTTATTATGTGCCAGGGGCAGAGCCCAATATGCTACTGGAGAAGAATGGAGAAATAGCTCCAGAAAGAATGAAGAGGCTGAGCCAAAGTGAAAACAATGCCCAGCTGTGGATGTGACTGGTGATAAAACTAAAGTCCAGTGCTGTGAAAAACAATATTGCATAGGAACCTAGAATGTTAGGTCCATGAATCAAGGCAAATTGGAAGTGGTCAAACAGGAGATGGCACGCATGAATGTTGACATTTTAGGAATCAGCGAACTAAAATGGACCAGATTAAATGGGCAAATTTAATTGAGATGACCATTATATCTACTACTGTGGGCAAGAATCCCTTAGAAGAAATGGAGTATCCCTCATAGTCAACAAAAGAGTCCAAAACGCATTACTTGGGTGCAATCTCAAAGACAACAGAATGACCCTGGTTCGCTTCCAAGGCAAACCATTCAATATCATAGTAATCCAAGTCTATGCCCTAACCACTAATGAGAAAGAAGCTGAAGTTGAACAGTTCTATGAAGAACTACAGGACCTGGATGAAGCACAAGCTGGAATCAAGATTGCAAGAAGAAATATCTGTAATCTCAGATATGGAGATGACACCACCCTTATGACAGAAAGCAAAGAGGAACTAAAGAGCCTCTTGATGAAAGTGAAAGAGGAGAGTGAAAAAGTTGGCTTAAAACTCAGCTTCAGAAAACTAAGATTGACATCTGATTCCATCACTTCATGGCAAATAGATGGGGAAACAATGGAAATGGTGACAGACTTTATTTTTCTTGGGCTCCAGAATCACTACAGATGGTGATTGCAGCCATGAAATTAAAAGAGGCTTGCTCCTTGGAAGAAAAGCTATGACAAACCTAGACAGCATATTATAAAGCAGAGACATTACTTTACTTATAAAGGTCTGTATAATCAAAGCTATGGGTTTTCTGGTAGTCATATATGGTTGTGAGAGTTGGACTGTAAACAAAGCTGAGCACCAAAGAACTGATGCTTTGTCCTGTGGTGTTGAGAAGACTCTTGAGAGTCCCTTGGACTGCCAGGAGATCAAATCAGTCAATCCTAAAGGAAATCAGTCCTGAATATTCATTGGAAGGACCAAAGCTGAAACTGAATGAAGCTCCAATACTTTGGCCACCAGATGGGAAGAACTGACTCATTGGAAAAGACCCTGATGCTGGGAAAGATTGAAGGCAGGAGGAATAGGGGACAACAGGGGATGAGATGGTTGAATAGTGTCACTGACTCAATGGACATGAGTCTTTGAGCAAGTTCCAAGAGTTGGTGATGGACAGGGAGGCCTGGCATGCTGCAGTCCATGGGGTCACAGAGTCAGACACGACTGAGCAGCTGAACTGAACTGAGGTGCAGAACAAAGTACTTGAGATTCTTGATCCTACTGAATCTTTATAGGCATCAGTCTAATAAGTGGTAGAGACAGGACTAGAACCTACCTTCCATGGCTCCATGGCATATGCTGTTAGCTGTAATACTGTATTGCCCTCAAAGAGTACTGTTTATTGTAAGATTTTTTTGCTGAAATATGTGGTAAACATAATAATATGTAAACTTTAAGAACAATATATACTGTACAAGTGGCAATGTAATGGCCTGTTTCATGATACTACAAAGTGATACTAAACTATAGTTCTTCAAAATCTACCTTGAACCCTCTCCAAAGCCCCTATGCCTTTGTAACTGCTGTTACTACATGAAATGAACTTTACTGTCCATTTCTCCTCCTATTCTGTGAAGCTTTCTGTTATAGAAAGATTAATGTCCCTACTAAAATGTCTATATCCTAATCCCTGGAACTTGTGAATGTGTTAGGTTACATGGCAAAGGGAATTAAGGTGGAAATGGAACTAAGGTTGCTAATAAAATAACCTTAAATATAGGGATATTATCCTGGATTTTCCAGATGGGTCCGATGTGATTATAAGAGTTCTTACAAGTAGAAAAGGCAGAAGAAAAGAGGTGGAGAAAGTACTGTAATAAAATGAAAGCATGGCAAGAGAGGTTCTGTGTTGCTGGCTCTGAAGATGGAGGAAGGAACCATGAACCAAGGCATGTGGACAGACTCTAGAAGCTGGAAGAGGCAATGAAACAGAGTCTTTCCTGGAACATCTAGAAAGAAATACAACCCTGCCAGTGAGACTCAGGTCAGACTTCCAGCTTAGAAAACTGTAAGATATGAACATGGATTATTTTAGCTAACATATCAAGGGTAAGTTGTTACAATAGCAACAGAAAACTAAGACACCTTTCAAGCTATCCTCTCTCCCCTCACTACAGAGCCAGGCATACCACGTGCTCTTGGTCACAAAAAATACAGCACAGTTCTTACCAGTATTTAATCCTAATTATACTCCTTGGAAGTTGGATCTGTACTCCCAGGCTTTCCTTTAATTCCCTTCAGGAGAACTATGAATGGGTCTTGCATAGACCCAAAAGCCTCAACCTCTGCTCTCCTTTTCTGGGAGGAGGAACAGTGTTAAGTGAGATGATCAAAAGGTCATGAACTGAAAGGAAGGGACTAGGCAGCAGGAGGATGTAAGAAGGAAAGGGATGGAGGGTTGAAAGGAGAAGGGAGAGAAGCAAAAGAAAGAAGAGGACAACAAAGTCAGAAAACAGGAGGGAAAAAAGGAAGGGTGGCTGGAAGAAGATCCAGAAGCATGGTGGTGGAAGAGAAGAGGAAAAGGGAGAAAAGGAAGGACCTTTCTCTCTGACCACCCTCTCTCCTCCCGACTTCATGAGCTTCAGCCCACTTTCCACGATCCAGGTTTGGTGCCTTTTTCCTGCAGTGGTTTCCATGCTGTCTGCCCCTTTAGAATACTTCATATAACTGGCCAGGCCTTACCTCTAGAGATTCTGATTTAATACCTAGTCAAAGCATGGGGATTTTTTTTTAAAACTTCCCAGATCACTGTAATGGGCAGCCAGGGTAAGAACCACTGTCATAAAGCACTCTGACCGCTTCAGCTCACCTAGAATGAGTCCTGCTGTCAAACTCAGAGCCCATGTCTGTCTCACACTTGACACTCATCACCTAAAGCTGGAGATGCTGCACCAAGATGATTTAAGGACCCAGATCCTGGAGCCAAACAGCTGGAATTTAGTCCTGGTTCCAAACTTAATAGCTGAGTGGCCCTATGGAAGTCACTTGACCTCTCCCTGCCTAGCTCTCCATCTTCAGAATACGAATGACTGTAGCGATAATAACAGAACATTGTTTTGAAGACTGCATGAGTTAAATATTTGTTTTAAAGACTAAATGAGTTATTATTGAGAGGCACTTAGAAAAGTGTCTGCCATACTGAATGTACAATATAAGCATTCATAAGTAAAATCAGATGATAAAATCATTTCCAAGTTGTTACTCTATGTTGTCATGCTGTTTAACATTTTGCATATATGACTCTCATCCCCAATTAACAACTAGAGAATTTGCTCAGTCGTGTCTGATTCTCTGGGACCCCATGGACTATAGCCTATCAGGCTCTTCCATCCATGGGATTTTCCAGGCAAGTGTATTAGAGCAGGATGCCATTTCCTTCTATAATTCCCACTACACCACAGCCATTGCACTCTGTATAATACACACTCAATAAAGTCCGTTAAATGAACAAAACAAAATCAGAAAACAATTCAAACAATAAAATCTGTTCATTAAAATAAAAAAACTGGCTATGAGCTCATTTTTTTAAAGAATTGTCATTTAAATAATTCTCACCCCTGGAACTCCTCCCTGACAAGCAAAGCCCACAGAAAAGGGGCACAGGACACATGCATTTGAAGGATAGTAGAAGTGAAAGCTCCATCCATAGTTCATCAAATTGCCAACATCCGCTGGATCATGGAAAAGGCACGAGAGTTCCAGAAAAACACCTATTTCTGCTTTACTGACTATGCCAAAGCCTTTAACTGTGTGGATCACAATAAAATATGGAAAATTCTGAAAGAGATGGGAATACCAGACCACATGATGTGCCTCTTGAGAAATCTGTATGCAGGTCAGGAAGCAACAGTTAGAACTGGACATGGAACAACAGACTGGTTCCAAATAGGAAAAGGAGTATGTTAAGGCTGTATACTGTCACCCTGCTTATTTAACTTGCAGAGTACATCATGAGAAATGCTGGGCTGGAAGAAGCACAAGCTAGAATCAAGATTGCCAGGAGAAATATCAATAACCTTAGATGTGGAGATGACACCATCTTTAAGGCAGAAAGTGAAGAAGAACTAAAGAGCCTCTTGATAAAAGTGAAAGAGGAGAGTGAAAAGTTGGCTTAAAGCTCAACGTTCAGAAAACGAAGATCATGGCATCCACTCCCATCACTTCATGGCAGATAGATGGGGAAACAGTGGAAACAGTGGCAGACTTTATTTTGGGGAGCTCCAAAATCACTGCAGATGGTGACTGCAGCCATGAAATTAAAAGACATTTACTCCTTGGAAGGAAAGTTATGACCTACCTGGACAGCATATTAAAAAGCAGGAACATTACTTTGCAAACAAAGGTCCGTCTAGTCAAGGCTGTGGTTTTTCCAGTGGTCATGTATGGATGTGAGAGTTGGACTGTGAAGGCTGAGAGCCGAAGAATTGATGCTTTCAAACTGTGGTACTGGAGAAGACTCTTGAGAGTCCCTTGGACTGCAAGGAGATACAACCAGTCCATTCTAAAGGAGATCAGTCCTGGGTGTTCATTGGAAGGACTGATGTTGAAGCTGAAACTCCAATAGTTTGGCCACCTGATGCAAAGAGCTGACATTGGGAAAGACCCTGATGCTGGGAAAGATTGATGGCAGGAGGAGAAGGGGACGACAGAGGATGAGATGGATGGATGGCATCATCGATTCGATGGACATGGGTATGGGTGGACTCCGGGAGTTGGTGATGGACAGGGAGGCCTGGCGTGCTGTGGTTCATGGGGTTGCAAACAGTGGAACATGACTGAGTGACTGAACTGAACTGAGAAGTGAAAGGAAGTGTATGCATGACAGAGGGAGGAGTTCAAAGTGAATATTGATTCTCTTTCTGAGAAAGATCAAAAATAGCCTGAGAAAGAAGAGAGGTAGAGGTGATCAAGGAGGGACTATCTAGGTAGGGGAATAAAAGGGCTTTTCTCCTTCATAGCTGTGCCTAAGGTTGGCTCAGTCTAGATTTCTATCTGGATGGCTGATTTGCATACACATATACATTTTAACTCTGAAAGCAGACATTCCATATGTGTTTTATTTACTCTCATTTTTTTTTTATCTTTACCAGTTGGCCTATTTTTTCTCTTTAACATCAGGAGACCCTCCCTGCAACAAGCCACTCACTTGGGGATGGGGAAAAACTGAAAAAGACATCTGAGACAAGATGTAAAATTGTGTATTAGGGTACAATAATATTTACAAGGCACAAATTTGGCGGCCAAAAGATTTCTCTCAAAGGTATGAAAAAATGTCTGTGCTCTGTTTTCAAAGAAACCAAATAAGACATGGTCCCTGAATCACTGTCTGAATGCAAACAGCATTTGGCTTTGATCTGAGTTGTTGAAAACTATGACCAATTTATCCCACGGATGCCAAACCATCAGAGAATGTTTTTAAGTCTGGATCTCCATATCAAGATTCAGCTACACACTTTTTTTCTTCATTTCACATTACACAGGGCCAACCCAAAATAGTCCTTCCAACAATGAATGTAGTTGGGGTGATGATTTTAACTTCAATCTACAAGCAAGAAGTAAAATAACCCTTTTCCTATGGACATACTCCTGTGACTAGGCAAAAATATGATACTTGTACAGTAAATGGGATTATTTATGTAGACCCCTCCTCTACTGTATTAATAATGACTTCATAGGCAGGCTCAGCCAGTTTCTGATTGAATAATGATACAAAAAGTCTCAGAAACTCATTTCCTAGTGTATATGCCCTGAGTTCCACCCTGGTCATACCTGCTGTCAACCCTCCCCTTGCCCTCCACTTGGTCACTGGTGATTTGCTGAGTTTTATTTGCAAACTTAAACCCCAAATATGCCCATATGGGGCTGACGGAATGGATCCAATACCACAGAAAAGCACATCAGCTGTCTTCCAAGCATGTGGAGAATACCAAGAACTTCTTGTGATGAGTCAATAACCCAGGATTACGTGCCTCTGGTTTCCAGTGAAATTTTGGGGAGAGAACACTATGAGGATTTGATCGAAACACAGTTTCCAAAACACTTTCTATTCTGGTGATGTTGATGTTTTATACAACTTCTCTGCATTTAAGGTATCCAAATTACTTGAAGAGCTCCTCATCTAAAATTAGTCTGGAGCCAGAGACATAGACTCATTGTGCATTCTGGAGGTATCTTTGGGTTTCTATACAGAGAGGATTTAGAGGATTCTGAGGGCAGCAAGTCGTTTCTTTCTAAGGATAGAAACTTTACTAAAATACCAAATCTTAAAACTGGAAGTGTCTTTATAGGAGTTCTGAATTCCAAGAGTTTGGTGGGTAGAAGTGGCAACCTTTTGTCATCTCAGGTCTTTTATTTTAGGTATTAAAACCTTTTTTGGGAAGAGGTCCCTAAGCTTCATGAGGCTCCCAAAGGGATTTATAGCACAAAATATTTCCTATTCCCACAACTCCCCACTCCAGCCTCCTCATCTTGGAGCCGCCTATGCCCACTGCCCCCTCCCTCCCACCCCAGCTTCACTCCAAATCTAACTACCAGATCTGCCTCATCTGCTGCCGGAACCTCTACCATGACGTCCCCTCTCTGCCCTCCCTAACACCAAACCTTGTGGCCCTGGCTGTCCTGCAGCCAGCCTTGTCAGCCGCCTCTGCTCTTTTGAGTCTGCCCTGCTGTCTGTGATGCCATAAAGTCCTATGTTTGTTTTTGCTTTTTTAAAATCTGACAGAGAAGCAAGGGAGGAGGTTAGATTACATAATTTAGTTCTATGATGTTTTAATTTTTACAGAGAGGCTGTTTCAACTTAATAATCAGAATAACAGGAAAGGTTTAGTTCTTTATTCTGTTCTTCCTAATAATTGTTCCTTGCTACTTCTTGCATTCCTCTACATGCTTCTGCCATCTGATGTACTATTTCCACAGTCCTCTTCTTTCTCATCTCTGTTCAGACTCTGCTCTCAGCCTAATGTGGCACAGTGAAAATTAAGGCAGGCTTGGAGCTAGGTGGGCCTGGGTTAGAATGCTGAGTGTGAGTCCTCAATCATTTCATCTCTCTGCTCCTTCATTTACTCAACAGCAATAATTAATATTTCCTATGGGCTAACTCGGAGAAGGCAATGGCACCCCACTCCAGTACTCTTGCCTGGAAAATCCCATGGATGGAGGAGCCTGGTAGGCGGCAGTCCATGGGGTAGCGAAGAGTTGGACATGACTGACCAACTTCACTTTCACTTTTCAGTTTCATGCATTGGAGAAGGAAATGGCAACCCACTCCAGTGTTCTTGCCTGGAGAATCCCAGGGACGGGGGAGCCTGGTGAGCTGCTGTCTATGGGGTCACACAGAGTCGGACACGACTGAAGTGACTTAGCAGCAGCAGCAGCAGCATGGGCTAACTCAGGCCAGTCACTTTACATATTTTAACTTGTTTAATCCTCACAACAACTCTATAAAGTGGGTGATATTATTCCCATTTTACACATGTACACATTGAGGCACAGAAAGATGAAAGCTCCTGCCCAAGATATACAACTAACTAGTCAGTAGCTCCTCTACTTATTCTAGTCTTCTGACTTCAGAGTCTGCCCTGCTAGCACTAAGCCATCTGCCTCCTTGGGGAAGGGAGATCCCTCCAAAATGAAAGCCATGGACCTGTCACAGAGCAATATTCTTCTGTTGACAAGAGATACTGTGAGTGGGAGGGAATGCCTGACCCATACCTGTCATTCTCACATTCCTCCTAAGATCATTGCTCTAAGCTTCAGTCATATAAATCCCATAGCTTTGGTCAAGCATATCTGAGTACAGAGTCCACGGGAATCTTAGCTTGAAGAAGCGAGCAATTGAACTGTCCCTCTCTGCAAGCCATTGTCACCCTCTCACTTGCCCATTTGGCTCACCACCTCCTCCACCCTGTCCCACCCTCACCACCCTCTTTCCTGATATTTCTGGCATCTGGCCCCACTGTGAAATCCCTACCTCCTCCATCCAAGTTGGGGTCCTCAGTTCTCTGGTCTTCTCATTGGTCTCCCTGCCACCAGTCTCTCCCCACATGAATTTGACTTAAGATAGTAATGGTGAATGTGACTCCTTAACCTCTTTCCTTCTGGCAGTGTCTCTGTGCCCAATATCCTGTCTTCAATCCAAAAGTTCCCCAAGTCACCTTGAACTGTACCTCTGCCTGGGATGCCATTTGAGGACCAGTGTAAGAGGTTCAGCCATAAGATAAGTTCCAGTGCCAACCCCAGCTTTTCCTGGTGCCGCTGATGGCATGTGGCTCCTTCTTCTTTGCATTTTGTACCCTGTGTGTGTGGCCATTTCCATCTCTACCTGATAAGTTTGGAACTCAACATTTACTTTTTTTAAAAAAGTGAATTTATAAATGGGAAGAAATAAAACCTAGAAAAGTTAACTGACACAATCAGTTAGCTGAGAAACAGTATTACATAATAGCTAGTGTAGTAAGCCAAGACTGCCTAACTTTAAGCCAGCTTGCTACCATTTATTAGCTGGTATGACCTGGGGCAAGTAACAACCTCTGTATGACTCAGTTTTCTCATCAGTAAAATAAGAACAATGCTTATCCATAGGATGATCATGAGGATTAAGTGAATTAAGAGGTACAAAATGTTTGGAACAGTTCCTGACACAATGTACGTACTCAAATGTTAGCTGCTACTATTATTGCTGTTGTTGTATACGGCAGAGCCAGAGTTAGAATCCCCGACCCCCATTCATTGCTCTTTACTTCAGGCTCCATCACCTGGCACTGTGCAGCTGACTTCTCTCCATTTCTTCAGTTTCACTATTCTTGGCTCAACAAACCTGCTCCAACAAAAAAAGGTGCATACACATGTATATACACATAAGCTTGAGGAAGCTACATGGTCTTCAGTCAAAAAAAAAATAGGGGTCTCTCTGTCAACTATAGCACAGAAAAGCTCCCTATACCTAAAAAAGAGAGGGGCCATGGTGTCTTTCATAGCTCCCCTAACTCTAAGATAATTCCACTAGCAATTTCTGATTGGAGGTTCAGAATGTCACATGGGGAAGAGTCCTGATTCTAGAGCCCCGCAGAACTGGGCTCAGATCTTAGCCTTCTCACTCATTAGCTCTGGGACATTAGGCAAGTTCCTTAATCCCCAGCCCTGAGCCTATGCCAGTCCTGCTTCACTGAACTGTAGGGAGCATCCATGAAGTGATCTGTGCAAAGCATTTAGCACAGCGCCCGGTACCAGTAAGCGTTGCCTGTCAGTACTACTATTTTAGGCTAAGCAGCACTCCTTTCCTCTCATTCTAGTTTAGGTAAAACCCTCCTGGTAGTGCATCTCAATGGAAGGTTAAGTGTGTGATTTTGCTTATCAGGATCCAAAGGGCTGGAATCCCCCAGGGATTAAGTGTTGCTGTGGGTGAAAGCGGGATGCCCCTGAAGTCAATTTGCCAAGACGTAGCTTGTGAGGTCCTTTTCCAGTTGCCACAGGAACATTTCCTTCTCCTCTCTCTTAGCCCTCCCATTGTCTCACATTCCCCTGTGTACTGACTCAATCCCTCCCACCCCAGCTTCACTCCAAATCTAACTACCAGATCTGCCTCATCTGCTGCCGGAACCTCTACCATGACGTCCCCTCTCTGCCCTCCCTAACACCAAACCTTGTGGCCCTGGCTGTCCTGCAGCCAGCCTTGTCAGCCGCCTCTGCTCTTTTGAGTCTGCCCTGCTGTCTGTGATGCCATAAAGTCCTATGTTTGTTTTTGCTTTTTTAAAATCTGACAGAGAAGCAAGGGAGGAGGTTAGATTACATAATTTAGTTCTATGATGTTTTAATTTTTACAGAGAGGCTGTTTCAACTTAATAATCAGAATAACAGGAAAGGTTTAGTTCTTTATTCTGTTCTTCCTAATAATTGTTCCTTGCTACTTCTTGCATTCCTCTACATGCTTCTGCCATCTGATGTACTATTTCCACAGTCCTCTTCTTTCTCATCTCTGTTCAGACTCTGCTCTCAGCCTAATGTGGCACAGTGAAAATTAAGGCAGGCTTGGAGCTAGGTGGGCCTGGGTTAGAATGCTGAGTGTGAGTCCTCAATCATTTCATCTCTCTGCTCCTTCATTTACTCAACAGCAATAATTAATATTTCCTATGGGCTAACTCGGAGAAGGCAATGGCACCCCACTCCAGTACTCTTGCCTGGAAAATCCCATGGATGGAGGAGCCTGGTAGGCGGCAGTCCATGGGGTAGCGAAGAGTTGGACATGACTGACCAACTTCACTTTCACTTTTCAGTTTCATGCATTGGAGAAGGAAATGGCAACCCACTCCAGTGTTCTTGCCTGGAGAATCCCAGGGACGGGGGAGCCTGGTGAGCTGCTGTCTATGGGGTCACACAGAGTCGGACACGACTGAAGTGACTTAGCAGCAGCAGCAGCAGCATGGGCTAACTCAGGCCAGTCACTTTACATATTTTAACTTGTTTAATCCTCACAACAACTCTATAAAGTGGGTGATATTATTCCCATTTTACACATGTACACATTGAGGCACAGAAAGATGAAAGCTCCTGCCCAAGATATACAACTAACTAGTCAGTAGCTCCTCTACTTATTCTAGTCTTCTGACTTCAGAGTCTGCCCTGCTAGACTAAGCCATCTGCCTCCTTGGGGAAGGGAGATCCCTCCAAAATGAAAGCCATGGACCTGTCACAGAGCAATATTCTTCTGTTGACAAGAGATACTGTGAGTGGGAGGGAATGCCTGACCCATACCTGTCATTCTCACATTCCTCCTAAGATCATTGCTCTAAGCTTCAGTCATATAAATCCCATAGCTTTGGTCAAGCATATCTGAGTACAGAGTCCACGGGAATCTTAGCTTGAAGAAGCGAGCAATTGAACTGTCCCTCTCTGCAAGCCATTGTCACCCTCTCACTTGCCCATTTGGCTCACCACCTCCTCCACCCTGTCCCACCCTCACCACCCTCTTTCCTGATATTTCTGGCATCTGGCCCCACTGTGAAATCCCTACCTCCTCCATCCAAGTTGGGGTCCTCAGTTCTCTGGTCTTCTCATTGGTCTCCCTGCCACCAGTCTCTCCCCACATGAATTTGACTTAAGATAGTAATGGTGAATGTGACTCCTTAACCTCTTTCCTTCTGGCAGTGTCTCTGTGCCCAATATCCTGTCTTCAATCCAAAAGTTCCCCAAGTCACCTTGAACTGTACCTCTGCCTGGGATGCCATTTGAGGACCAGTGTAAGAGGTTCAGCCATAAGATAAGTTCCAGTGCCAACCCCAGCTTTTCCTGGTGCCGCTGATGGCATGTGGCTCCTTCTTCTTTGCATTTTGTACCCTGTGTGTGTGGCCATTTCCATCTCTACCTGATAAGTTTGGAACTCAACATTTACTTTTTTTAAAAAAGTGAATTTATAAATGGGAAGAAATAAAACCTAGAAAAGTTAACTGACACAATCAGTTAGCTGAGAAACAGTATTACATAATAGCTAGTGTAGTAAGCCAAGACTGCCTAACTTTAAGCCAGCTTGCTACCATTTATTAGCTGGTATGACCTGGGGCAAGTAACAACCTCTGTATGACTCAGTTTTCTCATCAGTAAAATAAGAACAATGCTTATCCATAGGATGATCATGAGGATTAAGTGAATTAAAGGTACAAAATGTTTGGAACAGTTCCTGACACAATGTACGTACTCAAATGTTAGCTGCTACTATTATTGCTGTTGTTGTATACGGCAGAGCCAGAGTTAGAATCCCCGACCCCCATTCATTGCTCTTTACTTCAGGCTCCATCACCTGGCACTGTGCAGCTGACTTCTCTCCATTTCTTCAGTTTCACTATTCTCGGCTCAACAAACCTGCTCCAACAAAAAAAGGTGCATACACATGTATATACACATAAGCTTGAGGAAGCTACATGGTCTTCAGTCAAAAAAAAAATAGGGGTCTCTCTGTCAACTATAGCACAGAAAAGCTCCCTATACCTAAAAAAGAGAGGGGCCATGGTGTCTTTCATAGCTCCCCTAACTCTAAGATAATTCCACTAGCAATTTCTGATTGGAGGTTCAGAATGTCACATGGGGAAGAGTCCTGATTCTAGAGCCCCGCAGAACTGGGCTCAGATCTTAGCCTTCTCACTCATTAGCTCTGGGACATTAGGCAAGTTCCTTAATCCCCAGCCCTGAGCCTATGCCAGTCCTGCTTCACTGAACTGTAGGGAGCATCCATGAAGTGATCTGTGCAAAGCATTTAGCACAGCGCCCGGTACCAGTAAGCGTTGCCTGTCAGTACTACTATTTTAGGCTAAGCAGCACTCCTTTCCTCTCATTCTAGTTTAGGTAAAACCCTCCTGGTAGTGCATCTCAATGGAAGGTTAAGTGTGTGATTTTGCTTATCAGGATCCAAAGGGCTGGAATCCCCCAGGGATTAAGTGTTGCTGAGGGTGAAAGCGGGATGCCCCTGAAGTCAATTTGCCAAGACGTAGCTTGTGAGGTCCTTTTCCAGTTGCCACAGGAACATTTCCTTCTCCTCTCTCTTAGCCCTCCCACTGTCTCACATTCCCCTGTGTACTGACTCAACGAAAACATCTTTTCTTTAAGACGCCACTCCCACCAAAACAGCAAAAGAGTCTAATTTTGGGTCCCAGTTGATTTAGGAAGTAGCCTTTCTCACGATAATCAAGTGTCCTAGATCCGTCTTCATGGTGGAAGAAACAAATCCCACCTCTCCAGCTAGTCACCCTCTAACACACTTTTCAAAGTGACCCAGGAGGGTCTTGAGAAGATAAACAATTACAACTATCAACTAAACAAGGAACTTGACACTGAATGGTTGAGATATTGGCACCCTTTCTGTCGCTGTCTCTTCACTTCCATCAACATACACTAAAAAATAGAATAAAATTTTCTTTATGCTAGAAAATATAATTTTACTTTTAAATGAAATGGACCACTAATTATTTAAACCACTAATGGATTCAAATTCTTCTAAAACAGAGTTAAGTCCTAAAGATCACCCTCTGTTTTGTCCATCCCCGAATAACACAGATGTCTCTGAAATCCATGTGATGGAATCATAACTTTACATAACAATATTCAACCAAATAGTAGTTCTATCATTTTCCACACTGAGGCCGCTGATATTTTTCCTCAAAGGAAAACTCATTTCCTGAAAGAGATTCTCATAGAAAACATACTCTTGGAATACCTCACTTTGTGTGGCTACATCCTCGTGAATTTCCGCATGAAGCACAATGTGTTGGCAGAGAACCTCCCCTGGGCCTCTGGGACCACCCTCTCTGAGGCAAGAGCTCGGGTCAAACCCCACCAAAGGTTTCTGCCCAGAAACAGTGTGACTCTGGACGGTCAGTAGGTGGAGCCCTTTCCCCAGCACTGGCTCTGACCCTCGCTCAGAGACACCTGGACATGTTCTTCCAGAACTAGCAAGTCTCATGCTGTCTCGTGGGATGCTGTGGTTCCAAAACACGGTGCTACCTCAACATCTGGAAGGCAGCCAGAATAGGCATTAGCCATGGTATTCTTAAAAGAAAATGCGTTCTAGTCTGGAATGAGATGACAATGGAATTTTTTTTTAAGTTAAAGCCATTCCCTTTTACAAAGCATACACCACATCTCCACCCTCCTCTCCCAAACTGTCATTCCATCCTCACCAAAACAAGATTCTCGCCTCCCCCCTTTTTTTCTAAGTCTGGAAGAGAAGGTAGGATTCCTATAAACTAAATTTGAAGGAATAATCATTAAATTCATCTCACTACCCTTGCAAACAACCCACTGATGGCTCACATGACAGTCAGTGTAACCACCTTCAGATTCTCCCAGAAGGTCCAACAACTTGTCTTAATTGCTTTTAAAAATCCATCTTCATTTTGGGGGGGGGGGGATTAAAAAGGTTTTATTGGAATATAGTTATCTTACAATGTTGTGTTAGTTTCAGATACATAACAAAGTGAATTTGTTATACGTATACATATATTGTATCTACTCTTTATAAGATTCTTTTGTACCATTCTTATGTACCATTACAGAGTATTGAGTAGAATTCCTTGTGCTATACAGACATTTGAATTTGATAGGATTGCATTGAATGTATAGATCAGTTTGGGTGGTTAAGTGAAAGTCAAGCCACTTAGTCATGTCCAACTTTTTGTGATCCCATGGACTGTAGCCTACCAGGCTCCTCCGTCCACGTAAAAATCCATCTTCATTTTTTGTGAGTCTTAAACTACACTGACATTATTGAAGGTCAACAGATATTTTAGCATTTCTACTACTTGGCCAGGGTCAGAGCAGCACCTTCAGATCTAGATGAAAGATTAAGATGTGTAAGCAGGACGCTCCATGATGGGGACTAAATAGACAGTGCAGGCCAAGAATGTCACTCTAAGGCCTAGAAGGGAGAGGTCACTGCTGCTCAGTGTGGTCAGGGGTTCTTCACAGAAGAAATGAGACTGAAATAGCATCTTGAGGCCTGTCTTTTGACTCACAAAAGACAATCCTTTTGTGAGAAGAAGCAACAGGTGAGTAATGAAGAGGCCTAAAAGACAAGATGCTGATGCTTGGAAAGACTGAGGGCAGGAAGAGCACGGGGCAGCAGAGGATGAGATGGTTGATGGCACCATCAACTCAGTGGACATGAGTATGAGCAAACTGTGGGAGATGGTGAAGGACAGGGAAGCCTGGTGTGCTGCAGTCCATGGGGTTGCAAAGAGTCAGACATGACTGAGAAACTGAACAACAAAAGATAAGAGGATGGATACTTTTCATCAATAAGAGTACAGTGAATATAACAGTAAAGGAAGGAGTAAACAAAGGGAGGTCAAGGATGGGTTGGGATTACAGGCGGCAACACTGACGTATTGACCCAAGGAATGTCTCTGGGCAAGTATCTGTCCACAAGGCTATACTAGATTGTAACAACAACATCAGTGATTTGCAGTCACCTTACAACAGTTCAAGAACAAAGGCTCTGGAGTCAGAAAGTTCCTAGTTTGAGTTCCAGCTCTCTGGTTTACTATTTAAATGACCCAGTGTGTTTTTTAAGTTTTTCAAACTGAGGTTTTGTCATCTATAAAATGGGTTTGATAATAGTATCTAGTTCCTAAAGGTGTTATAAAATTTAAATACAATGATATACACAAAACCCAAGATAAACCTAAACAGGGAATATAAGGCTGTGGATTGGCAAATCCGTGGCTTTTCCACCTCAGAATTTCCCAAATTTGTTTGAAGATAAGAATCACTTGAGAAGTTTGTTAATCTACAGATTCTACCTGTTCCTTTGGAACTTTCCCACCCTCCTTGGAATTTTAATTCAGTAGATCCAGGACAGAGCCCAGATTTGGGATTTTTAAAGCATGCAAGGTGATTCTTATCATCAAAGAAGGATGGGAAACACTGGCAGTGTTCCTCAAAATAGTGGTTCTGAAATTTTGTCTTACACCAGAATTCCTGTGCACTGCTTAATCACTCAGTCCAGCTCTTTGCAACACTATGGACTGTAGCCCGCCAGGCTCTTCTGTCCATGGGGATTCTCCAGGCAAGAATACTGGAGTAGGTTGCCATGCCCTCTTCCAGTCAATCTTTCCAACCTTGGGATCGAACCCAGGTCTCCTGCATTGCAGGTGAATTCTTTACCATCCAAGCCACCAGGGAAGTCCCAGAATTCCTAGAGGCCTGCAAAAATACAGTGTGCTCGTCCTCACTTTCAGAGTTTCTGATTCAGTAGGTCCAGGGTAGGGTCTGAGAATGTACATATCTAACAAGTTCCTAGGTGATATGGACATAGTTTGGGGAGGGGGAAGGAGCTAAGTCTACTCTTTGTAAACCACTGCTCAAAGCAAAGTCCAAGGACCTGATGCAGCGTGCTGGTTAACCTTAGCCTTTTCAAAAGGCCCAAAACCAGCCTAAGATTTCACATTTATAACAAGTAATCAAATATTTCTGATGCACACTCAGTTTTAAGAACCCTGCTCTAGATATGGCCGTTATAATGAATGTGTGTACACTCATGCACACACACATTTAATTTGGGGTCATGACATGATTTTAGAAATACTGAAACATGAAAATCAGGTAAATCTTAGAATAAAGACAATATGGCTGGCTAATGAAAAAGATAAAATAATATGCTCAGTACTTTTCAACTGCTTAGGTCAAGTTCAAAACACATTCTTGCATACTTTAAGTTGCTGTTCTTGTTTAGTTGCTAAGTCTTATCTGACTCTTTGAGACCCCATGGACTGTAGCCCGCCAAGCTCCTCTGTCCATGGTATTTCCCAGGTAAGAATACTGAAGTGGATTGCCATTCCCTTCTCCAGGGAATCTTCCTGATGCAGGGATCAAACGGCAAGCGGATTCTTTACCTCTGCGTCACCAAGGAAGCCCATACTTTAAGTACATGCTTAGTCACTCAGTTGTGTCTGACAATATCAATGTTTAAATCAGAATACAGATCTAGATCAAGCTACCTTCTGTGTAACTGTGACCCAAGCTTCCCTTGTGGCTCAGTGATATAGCCACATTTGAGAACCACTGCTTTAAAGGCATTTTTAATTTGGTGTATGTTTAGAAAGCAGATGTGTTTTTAAAATATCAATCTAAGAAAGACACAAATTCCTACAAAATGGCAATGGCAAAAAGTGCTGAGGTGAGTATAAAAAATTTTAGATCATCTAGGGAATTCTCTGGCATTCCAGTGGTTAGGACTGAGGCTCTCACTGCTTAGGGGCCAGGCTCAATCCCTGGTCAGGGAACTAAAATCCCACAAGTCACGTGGTGTGGCTGAATCCATCCAAGCCACCAGGGAAGTCCCAGAATTCCTAGAGGCCTGCAAAAATACAGTGTGCTCGTCCCCACTTTCAGAGTTTCTGATTCAGTAGGTCCAGGGTAGGGTCTGAGAATGTACATATCTAACAAGTTCCTAGGTGATATGGACATAGTTTGGGGAGGGGGAAGGAGCTAAGTCTACTCTTTGTAAACCACTGCTCAAAGCAAAGTCCAAGGACCTGATGCAGCGTGCTGGTTAACCTTAGCCTTTTCAAAAGGCCCAAAACCAGCCTAAGATTTCACATTTATAACAAGTAATCAAATATTTCTGATGCACACTCAGTTTTAAGAACCCTGCTCTAGATATGGCCGTTATAATGAATGTGTGTACACTCATGCACACACACATTTAATTTGGGGTCATGACATGATTTTAGAAATACTGAAACATGAAAATCAGGTAAATCTTAGAATAAAGACAATATGGCTGGCTAATGAAAAAGATAAAATAATATGCTCAGTACTTTTCAACTGCTTAGGTCAAGTTCAAAACACATTCTTGCATACTTTAAGTTGCTGTTCTTGTTTAGTTGCTAAGTCTTACCTGACTCTTTGAGACCCCATGGACTGTAGCCCGCCAAGCTCCTCTGTCCATGGTATTTCCCAGGTAAGAATACTGAAGTGGATTGCCATTCCCTTCTCCAGGGAATCTTCCTGATGCAGGGATCAAACGGCAAGCGGATTCTTTACCTCTGCGTCACCAAGGAAGCCCATACTTTAAGTACTGCTTAGTCACTCAGTTGTGTCTGACAATATCAATGTTTAAATCAGAATACAGATCTAGATCAAGCTACCTTCTGTGTAACTGTGACCCAAGCTTCCCTTGTGGCTCAGTGATATAGCCACATTTGAGAACCACTGCTTTAAAGGCATTTTTAATTTGGTGTATGTTTAGAAAGCAGATGTGTTTTTAAAATATCAATCTAAGAAAGACACAAATTCCTACAAAATGGCAATGGCAAAAAGTGCTGAGGTGAGTATAAAAAATTTTAGATCATCTAGGGAATTCTCTGGCATTCCAGTGGTTAGGACTGAGGCTCTCACTGCTTAGGGGCCAGGCTCAATCCCTGGTCAGGGAACTAAAATCCCACAAGTCACGTGGTGTGGCTGAAAATATTAAAATAAAGTTTGGATGTTTAAAAAAATTTTTAGATCATCTATTAGTGAGGATTATGCATGATTTTATATAATACCAGTTTTCATCTGCCAGATTCTGAATGCATCTTCTTAAAAATCAGCAGGCATTATTTGAGTCCTACCTTGTGAAACACTGGTGAAGCTCTGTTTCTGTATTCTTCATTTTGTCTGGGACTTAAAGAATTCAAACTATTAAAAGTAAATGAAGTCATACATGTAAAGAAGTACTTTGCAAAGTGTAAACTGCCAAGCAGATGGAAGTTATTGTCAACAGCCCTCATGTCAGCCTCACTCAAAACAAGGGAATTGCTCTCCACATGATCAATGATAAATAAGATTAACACAGTACTTTTACATGGTGAAATCTTTGCAAAGATACACTTACAGAAATCTGAACATGCTTAAAATGTGGGGGGAAAAGTTAACTAGGAAAAATTATAGGAACTGAGAAATCTCAAAATAAATTATCCCAGTAGCTGGGAAAGGAGGCAGGATAAGAGGAAAACTCCCTTGTTTTAAAATGCATTCTTTAAATAAGCAAATACATTGATGTTACTAGGAGCCAGGTACTCACTGTGGGGGAAGAAAAATACACCTATGGACTGAGGCGAAGCAAGTAAGAGCCCTCTAGTGTTGACTGGAATCAGGAGTATCAGAATGAACCCATTAATTTTTCAGAAAACCCATGCCTCCTAGTTCTGTTCACTGAAAGCACTTAAGATCAATGACATTTAGTAGTGATTCGCACACCTAGTCTCTGATTTGTATTTCTAAACACATTCTCCACTAAATGCAAGCAGCGCCCTTTAGGTAAATGGCAGATTCCAGGACCAGGACTGGGAAAGTAAATACAAAGCAAGCCATAGCATCTTGTGGCAGAAAGTAAATCCTCAAAAACTGATGGGGAGATGTCAAAGAACACAGGAACCAGCTTGAAGGTGCTGGCAATTTAGCATAAAACCGTGGGCAATTTTAGCATAAAAACAGCAACAGGTTAGAAAACATTGGAGACAAAACAATCCAAGTGCCCTTGCAGATACAAAATGACAGAGTAAACAAACAAATAAATGGGAGGAAAAATCTCTTTACAGTGGAATGCTAATACATGCCGAAGATTTTTTAAAAATCACAAATCTGCAACCTCCATAGTAGGAATAGATTCAGATGCAAATGTTCAGTGGATGCTAAATCTATGAGGTGTTAAGTTGTTGGTGAATAAGATATTTCCAGTGTCTCAAACTGTTTCCATTCCCCAGAGATTACTTGCCGATTACAAAAACAGCAAGTTCCTGCAAGTGGGGAAATCTGGCAGGTACAACCCCCCCTAAATGATCAAAGTAACATCAGGGATGTGATGTGCTGAGGACACAACAATACTTACATAGTATTCCTGACAAAAATGCATAACCTGAATCTAATCATGAGGAAACAATCAAGCAAACTCAAATTGAGGGGCATGCTAAAAAACAGCTTGCTTGTACTCTTCGAAAAAAATCACCGTCATAAAAGACATGCGGAACTGTTCCAGATTAAGGGAGAGTAAGCATACATGAAAACCAAATACCATGGATGATTCACCCTGGTGTCTGGATCAGAAAAAGATTTTAAAATTTAATATTAACTGTATATTAGTAATAGTATTGTATCGATCCTGAGTTTCAACCATTACATTGTAGTATGTAAGAGAATGTCACTGTACAGGGAATATACACCAAAGTATTTGAGGTCATGAAAAAGTGAAGTCACTCAGTAGTGGCCGACTTTCTGTGACCCCATGGACTATATATATAGCCCGCCAGGCTCCTCTGTCCATAGGATTCTCCAGGCAGGAATACCGGAGTAGGGTTACCACGTTGTCGTTCTCCAGGGGATCTTCCTGACCCAGAGATCAAACCCAGATCTCCCGCATTATGGTCAGACGCTTTACCCTCTAAGCCACCAGGGATGATGCCTGCAACTAACTCTAGAATGGTTTAGATGTGGGGGGGAGGGCAGTGGCTGAGGAGGTTGGGGAAAGAGAGCTCAAATGTGAAGAAATGCTTAACAAATAGTGAATCTGGGTGAAGGAATCATTTTATTCTTGCAAACGTTCTGAGGATTTAATATTTTTCAAAATAAATATTTTAAATATTAAAAAATGAAGTTCTAGAACTGAGTACATAAAGAATAAACTTATGTTTACAGTGGGGAAGGGGAGGGGAAGAGAAGCGGACAGATAGAGAGTTTGGGACTGAAATGTATACACTACCATATTTAAAGTAGATAACCATTGCTGGAGGAAGGATGGGGAGAAGGTATACTTAGGGATTTTGAGATGGACATGTACACACTGTTATATTTGGAATGGATAACCAACAAGGACCTATAGTATAACACATGGAATTCTGCTCAAGGTTATGTGGCAGCCTGGATGGGAGGGGACTTTGGAAGACAATTCAGTTCAGTCCAGTTCAATTCAGTCACTCAGCCATTTTCAACACCTTATGACTCTATGGACTGCAGAATGCCAGGATTCCTTGTCCATCGCCAACTCCCAGAGCTTGCTCAAACTCATATCCATTAAGTTGCTGATGTCTTCCAACCATCTCATCCTCATCATCTCCTTCTCCTCCTGCCTTCAATCTTTCCCAGCATCAGGGTCTTTTCAAATGAGTTAATTCTTCGTGTCAGATAGCCAAAGTATTGGAATTACAGCTTCAGCATCAGTCCTTCCAATGAATATTCAGGACTAATTTCCTTTAGAATTGACTGGTTTGATATGCTTGCAGTTCAAAGGACTCTCAAGAGTCTTCTCCAAAACCACAGTTCAAAAGCATCAATTCTTCAGTGTTCAGCTTTCTTTACAGTCCAACTCTCACATCCACACATGACTACCAGAAAAACCATAGCTTTGGCTAGACGGACCTTTGCTGGCAAAGTAATGTTTCTGCTTTTGAATATGCTATCTAGGTTGGTCATAACTTTTCTTCCAAGGAGTGAGCGTCTTTTAATTTCCTGGCTGCAATCACCATCTGCAGTGATACTGGAGCCACAAAAAATAAAGTCTGTCACTATTTCCAATGTTTCCCCATCTATTTACCATGAAGTGATGGGACCAGATGTCATGATCTTAGTTTTCTGAATGTTGTTTTAAGCCAATTTTTTCCACTCTCCTCTTTTACTTTCAAGAGGCTTGTAAGTTCTTCACTTTCTGCCATAAGTTTGGTGTCATGTGCATATCTGAGGTTACTGATATTTCTTCCTGAAATCTTGATTCCAGCTTGTGCTTCATCAAGCCTAGTATTTTTCATGATGTACTCTGCATATAAGTTAAATAAGCAGGGTGACAATATATAGTCTTGACGTTCTCCTTTCCCAATTTGGAACCAGTCTGTTGTTCCATGTGCAGTTCTAACTGTTGCTTTTTTAACCTGCATACAGGAGGTAGGTAAGGCAACCTGGTATTCCCATCTCTTGAAGAATTTTCCACGGTTTTTTGTGATCCACACAGTCAAAGGCTTTGACATAGTCCATGAAGCAGAGGTAGATGTTTTTCTGGTATTCTCTTGCTTTTTCAATGATCCAAAGGATGTTGGAAATTTGATCTCTGGTTCCTCTCTCTTTTCTAAATCCAGCTTGAACATCTGACAGTTCTTGGTTCATATACTGTTGAAGCCTCAGTTGGCAAATTTTGAGATTATTTTGCTACCATGTGAAATGAGTGCAATTGTGACATAGTTTGAACATTCTTTGGCATTGCCCTTCTTTGGGATTGGAATGAACACTGACCTTTTCCAATCCTGTGGCCACTGAGTTTTCCAAATTTGCTGGTATATTGAATGCAACACTTTAGCAGCAGCATCTTTTAGGATGTGAAATAGCTCAGCTGGAATTCCATCACTTCCACTAGCTTTGTTTGTAGTGATGCTTTCTAAGGCCCACTTGACTTCACATTCCAAGATGTCTGGCTCTAGGTGAGTGATCACACCATTGCGGTTATCTGGGTCTTGAAGATCTTTTCTGTATACTTCTTCTGTATATTCTTGCCACTTCTTCTTAATACCTTCTGCTCCTATTACGTCCATACCATTTCTGTCCTTTATTGCGCCCATCTTTGCATGAAATGTTCCCTTGATATCTCTAATTTTCTTGAAGAGATCTCTGGTCTTTACCATTCTATTGTTTCCCTCTATTTCTTTGCACTGATCAAAAAAGAAGAAAATGGATGGATTGGAAGAGAATGGATACATGTATATGTATGGCTGAATCCTTTCGCACTTCACCTGAAATTATCACAACACTGTCATTCAGCTATATCGTAATACATAGTAAAAAGGTTTAAAAAATAGGTAAAGTAGAGGAGATAACCAGGACTTCCCTGATAGTCCAGTGGTTAAGTATCTGCCTGCCAATGCAAGCAACACAGGTTCAGTCCATACTCTGGGAAGTTCCAGATGCCCTGGGGCAACTAAGCCCATGCTCCACAACGACTCGGCCCCTAGAGCCCGAGAACCACAACTACTTTAGCCTGTGCACCCTAGAGCCCACGCTTCTTATGGAACAAGAGAAGCTATCGCAATGAGAAGCCTGCATACCACAATCAGAGAGTAGCCCCTGCTCACCACAACTAGAGGAAGGCTGCTCAAAGCAATGAAGACCCGGTACAGCAAAAAATAAAAATAAAAATAAACTAGATAGCCAACAAGGACCTAATGCACAGCACAGGGAACTATGTTCAATATTCTATAATAACCTAAATGGGAAAGGAATTTGAAAAAGAATAGAAAAAGAGCATGTATAGTACATTTTGGTAAAATTCAAATGCAAGTAGCTCTTAATAGTGCTATGTTATCAGAAAATTTCTATCCCAATAAGTTGATCAATAATATAATGACTAAATTAATATTAATAAGTGATTTAGAACCAAAATTCTCTCTAGTTACCTATGAATCACAGACTAATTCTGTTTGGCCCACAGGATTAGCCCTTATAGTAGGTTTTTTGGTGTGTTAAATTAGTCACTAACTAATAAACTTTAGGGACTTCCTAGGTGGGTCAGTGGTAAAGAATCCACCTGCTAATGTAGGAAACACAGGTTCAACCCTGGCATTGTGAAGATCCCCTGGAAAGAAAATGGCAACCCACTCTAGTATTCTTCCTGGGAAATCCCATAGAAAGAGGAGACTGGTGGGGAAACAGTCCATGAGGTTGAAAAAGAGTCAGACATGTCTTAGCAACTAAATAACAACAATAAACATTAAAATCATGATTTTTTTTGCTCCTCTTGAAAAACTGAATTAACAACACTTAGGCTGAATTGCAGCCGCCGCCACCCCCTCTTTGATGCGTCATATTTTCTGCAGGTCACTGACGTCCTCACCATTCTGAATCTCACTCTGACTCCGCCTGCTTCACTTGCTCCAGTTCATTCACTCCAGTTACACAGCTGGCCCCAAGAAGGATTCAAGTTTGTGAGCTCTCATTTAGGGAACAAAGAGGAAAGTGAATCACTATCTGTGGGAAAGAGCTGCAAAAGAAGTAGAACTTGAAAAAGCATCTTAAATGCAGCATGTTCCAAAATGAATCACCGATTTCTCCTTCCTGCACCATGCCCACTTAATGGACAAGCCAAAAGTTGAGGGATTATCCCTGTTGTCTTGTCTTCCTTTCCATCAAAACATATATCACTTCTTCCCCTAAATTCTATAGATTTACTTCTTAAATATTCTCAGACCTGTCCATTTAGCTCTATTGTCAACACTGAAACCGCCATCACCTCTAAGATTACCGCAACCACTACCACCATTAGCATCACCAACACCAGTCTCACCATGTCACCATTGCAACAGCTACCTCATCCTAAGCTCCCACTATCTTATGTCTAGACAATTCTAAGTGACTCATCCACCCTCATTCTGGTCTCTCTTCAGTCTGGTCACTATACTGAAGGCAAAGTGAATTTTTTCAAGATGCAAATTTTGAAGCCTGTCTCCTGGTTAAAACTCTTCAATGGTTCCCACAGCTCTTGGTCTAATGGGAAAATTGACTGAAAAGCCTACAAGATGGTCCAGAGCTCATCCATCTCTGTAGCCTCATTTCCTATCTTTCCCTCCCCCCTTTCTATTCCAGCTATCCCAATATTCTTTAAGTCTCTAATACTTAGCATAATCCCTTAAAAAAATCTCAGGTGCCCAACACTGCATTACTCATAATCATTAGTTTTCACACCATTAAAATTGGCTGGTATTTAATTTAAATAATATAATGAACTCCTTGGAACTCCCCATCCACTCCAGTATCTAGAACACCATGTTTTATAAAAAGTTACACTTTGCAGGTCCCTTTATGAACCTCCCATCCCTTCCCCCATGACTCCTCCTCTGAATTTTCACTCTGTAAATTTTATTTTTCATTGCCTTTAAAAAAACATCATGTATATTTGTATACCCAAGTGATGTGTTGTTTAACTATTTTGTTTTTAAACTTTATTAAAACGTATCATGAAGTATAGCTTTTTTTCCCACCCAACATTCAGTTCAGTTCAGTTCAGTCACTCAGTCATGTCCAACTCTTTGCGACCCCATGATTCGCAGCAATGTCAGGCCTCCCTGTTCATCACCATCTCTTGGAGTTCACTCAGACTCACGTCCATTGAGTCCATGATGCTATCCAGCCATCTCATCCTCAGTTGTCCCCTTCTCCTCCTGCCCCCAATCCCTCCCAGCATCAGAGTCTTTTCCAATGAGTCAACTCTTCTCATGAGGTGGCCAAAGTACTGGAGCCTCAGCTTCAGCATCATTCCTTCCAAAGAAATCCCAGGGTAGATCTCCTTCAGAATAGACGAGTTGGATCTCCTTGTAGTCCAAGGGACTCGCAAGAGTCTTCTCCAACACCACAGTTCAAAAGCATCAATTCTTCAGCGCTCAGCCTTCTTCACAGTCCAACTCTCACATCCATACATGACCACAGGAAAAACCATAGCCTTGACTAGACGGACCTTAGTCGGCAAAGTAATGTCTCTGCTTTTGAATATACTATCTAGGTTGGTCAAAACTT
>SJYC01105474.1:0-67215 GCA_006408675.1 Madoqua kirkii | reverse complement strand
CAGCTTTCTTCACAGTCCAACTCTCACATCCATACATGACCACAGGAAAAACCATAGCCTTGACTAGACGGACCTTAGTCGGCAAAGTAATGTCTCTGCTTTTGAATATACTATCTAGGTTGGTCAAAACTTTTCTTCCAAGGAGTAAGCATCTTCTAATTTCCTGGCTGCAGTTACCATCTGCAGTGATTTTGGAGCCCCCCAAAATAAAGTCTGACACTGTTTCCCCATCTGTTTCCTATGAAGTGATGGGACCAGATGCCATGATCTTCGTTTTCTGAATGTTGAACTTTAAGCCAACTTTTTCACTCTCCTCTTTCACTTTCATCAAGAGGCTTTTTAGCTCCTCTTCACTTTCTGCCATAAGGGTAGTATCATCTGCATATCTGAGGTTATTGATATTTCTCCCGGCAATCTTGATTCCAGCTTGTGTTTCTTCCAGTCCAGCGTTTCTCATGATGCACTCTACATATAAGTTAAATAAGCAGGGTAACAATATACAGCCTCGACGTACTCCTTTTCCTATTTGGAACCAGTCTGTTGTTCCATGTCCAGTTCTAACTGTTGCTTCTTGACCTGCATACAGATTTATCAAAAGGCAGGTCAGGTCAGGTGGTCTGGTATTCAACATTATGTTACCAATATTCATCTACAGTCATGAGCCCCAAGTAGTTGTGAGTAGCACAGAGTTACTCGTTTTTATTGCTGTGTAATATTCCATTAGGGCATTCCCTGGTGGCTTGGTGGTAAAGAACCAGCCTGCCATGCAGGAGGATTAGGATGGTGTGCTCAGTCATGTCAGGCTTTTTGCTACCCCATGGACTATAGCCCACCAGGCTATTTTGTCCATTGGATTTTCCAGGGAGTAATACTGGAGTGGGTTGGCATTTCCTCCTCCAGGGAATCTTCCTGACCCAGGGATTGAACTCACATCTCTTGTGTCTCTTGCACTGGCAGGAGGATTCTTTTTATTCCCCTGTGGAGTCATGAGGATGTTTTTGTTTGGTTAGTTTCACTGGGGATTAATTAATTAACAAATAGAATAATATTAATGCTATTAATATTAAATAATATACAAAACATTATTTGTATAAATAATTTGTGATATTAACTGATATATTAAATAATAATTTAATATATAAATTATTAACGTGGGGAGAGGCAAGGGGCATACTTCTCAGTGGGGGTGCACACATGGGGGACTGGAGAGGGGCGGGGCAGCACACAGTGCCATACAAAACAGCCACATCCAGCAGATGAAACAATCATACCAGGGGTGGATGAGGGGGACAGCGGCCACAGAGGTTGGGCGTGGCAAAGGAAGAAAATTGAGGGCCAAGGGAGAGGGGCCGGCCCAAGACACTGTGCTTTCTGCCCCCATCTCTACTCCCACCACCTCCCCACCTCTGCACAGCACAGGAGCCTTCCATCTGTCCCTTCCTGCCTCCTGTCCAGAGGCCTAAGGGGCACCCTCTCTGCTCTGAGCCACCAGCACCGCCTGGGAAACTATGCAGTGTTCCACTAGGAGCTTCCCTGATGGCTCAGTGGTAAAGAGTCCACCTGCATGCAGGATAGGGGGGTTCAATTCCTGGGTCAGAAAGACTCCCTGGAGAAGGAAATGGCAACCCACTTCAGTATTCTTGCTGGGAAATCCCATAGACAGAGGAGCCTGGCGGGATACAGTCCATGAAGTCACAAAAAAACTGACACAGCTCATCAATTCACACACACAAAAAAAAACCACCCCAAATACCCCATTATGTGAATGCCCCCTTGTCTGCAGTGCAAATTTTCTTCTTGGTCCAGTTAACTCTTACTTATCTCTCAGATCTCAGCTCAGGTGTCACTTCATTAAATGTTTCCTTATCTTCATAACCAGGTAAGACCCTTTTATTTATTACAGACCTTCAAAGCACCTTGAACATCTCCACTGTCATCATTACCACAGTAATAATTTCACATCATGTGATCTATTGTGACCTGTCCCCCCGTCCACTTGGCAATGAGCTTCCTCAAGAGCAGGCTCCATGCTATGTTTGATTGCTATTAAATCCCTACCTCCTAACACATCATAAAGACTCAGTAAAAGCTGTTACTTAAATGAATGGACAAATCATGAAAATAAGTATTTACCTCTAATAAATAGTACATCCAAATAAACATGTTCAATAATAAATAACTATAAAAACCAGCCTCACTGCCTGACTTTCATATATTATTAACGCCATCATCATTCTTTAACAGCTACCTAGGCTTAAAATTTTGACATTAGGTCTGATTGTGGTATTTCCCTGACCCCTCACAGTTATTTGCACACTCCTGTGAGGCCTGGCGTGCTGCAATTCGTGGGGTCAAACAAAGAGTCGGACATGACTGAGCAACTGAACTGAACTTTGAAAGTAGTGCTGGGACTTCCTTGGTGGTCCAGTAGTTGAGAATCCACTTGCAATGCAAGGAGCATGGGTCCAATCCCAGGTCGGGGAACTAAGATCCCACATGCCTCGGAGCAACTAAGCATGTGTGCCAACTACTAAGCCTTTGCGCTCCGGAGCCTGCACCACAGCTAGAATCCACGTGCCGCGACAGAAGATCCGAAGTGCTGCAACGAAGAGCCAGCGCACCCGACAAACAAACATTTTTCAAAAAGAAAAGGAAATGGTGCTTACCCCATCCCAACCCAATGCGACTTCCATATGTACTATTTTTAATTCCTTTACCTTTCAAGTCCTGATAATTTCTCATCACCTTATCTACGGTTATACTGTTCTCTCTTCCCAGAGAGTCCTTTCTTCATTTGTGAGTGTTTAAGTCCTATACAGTGCCAACTTCAAATGCCATATCCTCCAAAATACTTCCCAGATTTCCCAGATGGAACAATCTCTTCAGTCTCCAAGCTGTTATCACTCACTACCTTACCCAGTGCTTATTTGTGCATGATCCAAAATCCTTCTTGATGTACTGGAACAAACATGGGCTTTGTATTCACATCTCCCTCCTGCTCCCTGCGCCCAACCCTCCTCTGCCCTCTCAACCCTTCAACAGCTGTCATCAGTCTTGCTGTAGAATTCAGACACACTGCGCTGCCCCTCTTTGGCATGAGGCCTTCGTGAGACAGGCTCCACCATGGGGGTTGAGCTGTTTGGTGAGAAAACCCCTCCAACTGTGGGTTAGGTTGCTGGCAACCTGGGTTAGGCTGCTAACCTTTTGGCCACAGCTAATAAATCAGTTCTCTCATCAGTTTCTCAGTAATAGTTCACACTTTGATCTCTATCTATCTGCTTTCCAGGTCTCATTTCTCAATTGGTAGTTAATTTGGGTGGGGAAGAAAGGGCTTTATTTTACTGACTTTCTAAAACCACAACTATAAAGTAATATGACCCTTGTGTTTAAACAAACATACCAGAACTTTCAAACTCAAATGAGGGATGATGCCCTTCAATATAGTCCCCTGAGGAAGTGATACATTATCCCAATACATCAAGGCTACTCTGGTTTAAAATCTTTTGGCTGTATCATGAGGGCCTGAGGACCTTATCTGAATATCTTTATTGGTCTTAAGTCACATCTGAAAAGGGCAGATTTGAGTTTTTAAGAAAGCAAAAAGTCATTTGAAACTAAGGTTAATGAATTACTCGACATTTTGGATCAACAATGGGAATGAATCAAAAAATAATGAAATGTGCGTGTAAATGCATGTGTGTCATAACTGCAAAAGTATCCTAAAAATGCTTGTACAAAAGTGACCACTGTAAAAAAAAAAAGTGACCACTGTGAAAAACAACACTCTCTGGTTACATAGAACAAGGTGTGGTTATCATTACATAAATTATTTCACAGTGATACTGATAGAATAATGACTTTTTCTAAAGGCACAAATATGGAGTCATTTACCTTGCCACTTATTTTCCGTGTCATCTTAGACACATTATCTAATTTCTTTCAATGTTGGTATTTTCATCAGTTAAATCAAATTAATAATAACACCCAGCATAGGTACCTCATAGGATTGTTTCGAGAACCATATGAACTAAAACAGGTGAAGAAGCTCTTTGGCAACCATCAGTTCAGTTCAGTTCAGTCGCTCAGTCATGTCCGACTCTTTGTGACCCCATGAATCGCAGCACATCAGGCCTCCCTGTCCATCAACAGCTCCCGGAGTTCATTCTAACTCACGTCCATCGAGTCAGTGATGTCATCCAGCCATCTCACCCTCTGTCATCCGCTTTTTCCTCCTGCCCCTAATCCCTCCCAGCATCACAGTCTTTTCCAATGAGTCAGCTCTTCGAATGAGGCAACCATAGGTGAATACAAATGTTAGTTGTGTTATGGAAGCTAACATTATGATTAATATTCTCCCTTGATTGTTTCAAACTTTTTCCTCTTCTTTGACATAGTTTAGCAGCAGATCTGGATTCTGAAATATCTCTTTATAAAGAGACTGAGGTCAATCTGAACACATATTCCAGGATTCAAATAAATTGCTAAGGAAAATGCAAGGAAGGAGGAACCTGCCAGTGACTCAGTAAGCACCAATTTCTATAAATCATTTGACTTGTTTTGCACCATTTTCTGTAAGTCACTTGATTTGTTTTGGCTTTGAGTGATTTCTTTCAAGTTTCTGAGAAAAAGGAGCAACTTTAATCATCATTTTCTCTTACCTTGATTTAAAGACTAAAAAGATGTACCTATGTAAGTTTAAATAACACCTTTCCCACTGAATGGCAATTAACATTTATGAGAACTTACTAAATGCTGAGTAATATGTTAAATACTTTAATCCTTAACAACACCCTGATACCCTAGGTACTATTTTTGTCCCCATTTCACAGACAAGTCCAAGGAATCACTGAGAAATACCACCCAGTGGGTAAAAGCCTTAAGCTGGGATGTGAACACAAACAACGTGACTGCAAAGCCCATATTCTGTTGCACACTCTTGACCTTTAAATGCATAAACTGGGTTTTCCAAAATGTAAACACAATCACATTTTTTTTTTCTCTTTTATGTTTTACTTTTGAGGCTAGCATAGGACCTATTCTGGGGCTGTTTGTGTATCCCTGAGAGTGACAAGTTCCCCTTGAAACCACTTTAAAGAGTAGAGGACCCCTGATGTGGTAATGAGAACTCTCAGAAATGTGCTAGGGCATAACATTGGGCAAGCATGAAAGAAAGAAAGGTTTAAGGAAGAACATACAGTTCATCTTTAGATGAGATCAGGCACATTAAAGATGGTATGGCCGTAGACCAGTTCATCTTTAAATCAGCATTTGCACCGAACTTTCAGAGCCTACTAGGAATTTTTACTAAGCCCAGGTCCCAAAGTTTGTCCTCACTTAGAATTCTGGTTACTCTCCATTCTCTGATATCTGTCCCTTTCCTGGAAAACATCTACATTTCTGCAGTCACCTCCAAAACAAAGGATGTCTTTCTTAGCTTCTCTAACTCTCATCTGCACTAAAACAAGAAAAAGTGTACTTTAGATTCACTTTCCCCTAAGGCATTGAAAGCAACTACTTTATATATTCATATAGATACTATGTTTTGGTTTTTTTTGTCAGTTATAAACGGAGTCCTATTCATGATATGAAACTTGAGAAAGAAAAAGTAAAAAGATACCCTGGATGAGCAAACTACATGTCAGTTATCTGTGTCCAAAAACTTAACATAATATCTGGCACTTGGAGGTACCCAAAAAATGTAGACAAGGAGTGAATTTTTTAAAGATCCACGAGCACTCAATGCCAATGGTCTCCATTGCTGCTATATGTCCAGGGCATTGATCCCTGGTCAGTAACACATAGTGGGTACTTGTAAAATACAGAATACTCAAACAGGTACAGTAAAGAGGGTCTAGGCTTACAGTGGGCCTTGGGCACATGTCTATTGAATCACACACAGAAAAAAGAAGATCCTGCCCAGTTAGGAGCAGACTACAAGGCACGCATCTACCTCCTCCCTACATGCTGTCTCCACCCACTTCTACAGGCCCTGCCCACTGTTTAGGCCAGCCCACATGCTTCTAGAGGAAGCATATTCAGCCTTCTGTGGGAGGTTGAATAATACCCATCCACACATAATATCCCTACATCCTAATACCTGGAACCTGTGAATGTGTTACCCTGTATGGCAAGGGAATTTGCAGATATGATTAAATGAAGGATACTAAGGTAGGGAAATTATCCATGCATGCCTGATGTAATCAAAACAGTTCTTTTAAGAGGTCGGCAGGAGGAATCAGATTCGGAGAAGCAGGTAATACAATGGTAGAAGCAGCCACTGGAATGATGTGCTTTGAAGATGGTGAAAAGGGCGCCAAGCCGAGAAATACAGATGGTCGCTCGAAACTGAAAAAGGCAAGGAAACAAATCCCCTTCAGAGCTTACAGAGGGAACCAGCCCTGCTGACTCTTCCCTGGTGGCTCAGAAGGTAAAGACTCTGCCCGCAAGCTGGGAGAACCCAGGTTCAGCCCCTGAGTCAGGAGGATCCCCCGGAGGACAAAATGGCAACCCCCTCCAGTACTCTTGCCTGGAGAATTCCATGGACAGAGGAGCCTGGCGGGCTCTAGCCCACGGGGTCACGAAGAGTCAGACATGACTAAGCCACTAACACTTTCACTTCAGCCCTACTGACACCTTGACTTTAGCCCTGAGAAACTGATTTTAGACCTCTGGCCTCCAAAACTAAAAGAGATTATATTTGGGTTAAGTCACTAAGTTTTGGTAGTATGTTCCAGCAGCAATAGGAAACTAATGTATCTCTCTAGCCCTCAGGGACACTTTGATCTCTCCCTTCTGAGTCCTGATGAAGTTTGAATACATAACATAGCATTCAGAACTTCACAGAACCTGTTTCCTCATCCAGGTATAACTGTCATTTGGGGCACAGAATTTTGCTGTACGTGTTAATTTCTCAGAGGGGGGAATGTCTACGTTGGAGCCAGCTTAGTGAAAGACTTAGCAGATACTTTTGGGGGAAGAAGTAAATACTCCATTATATCAATATGAGGGAGATATCATCCTTTGATCTTACAATTAAAGTATGTCATTTAAAAAATTGAGTCTGTTCAGATTAATGGATAAAGATGTGGTTTGGGACTTCCCTGGTGGTCCAGTGGTTAAGACTCAGAGCTCCCAATGGAGGGAGCATGGGTTTGACCCCTGGTTGGGGAACTAAGATCGTACATGCTGTGTGTCAAATAAATAAAATAAAACAATTTTTAAAAAAAGAAGAAGATGTGGTATGGAGGACTTCCTGGTGGTCCAGGGGTTAGGACTGTACTTCCACTGCAGAGGGTGTGAGTTCAGTTCCTGGTGGGGGAACTAAGATCCCATGTGCTGTGTAGTGCAGTCAAAAATAAATTAAAAAAAAAATTTAAAGATGTATATGTATATATATATATATATATATACACTCATATATATACATATATATATATATGTACACACACATATATATAATGGAATATTCAGTTCAGTCACTCAGTCGTGTCCAACTCTTTGTGACTCCATGAACTGCAGCACACCAGGCCTCCCTGTCCATCACCACCTCCCGGAGTTCACTCAAACTCACGTCCATCAAGTCAGTGATGCCATCCAGCCATCTCATCCTCTGTCGTCCCCTTTTCCTCCTGCCCCCAATCCCTCCTAGCATCAGAGTCTTTTCCAATGAATCAACTCTTCGAATGGGGTGGCCAAAGTACTGGAGTTTCAGCTTTAGCATCATTCCTTCCAAAGAAATCCCAGGACTAATCTCCTTTAGAATGGACTGGTATTACTCAGTCATAAAAAATAATGAAATAATGTCATTTGTAAGCAACATGGATGGACCTAGAGATTATCATACTAAGCAAAGGAAGTCACACAAAGATAAATATCATATGATATCATTTATATGTAGAATATTTTTAAAATCATACACATGAACTTATTTATAAAATAGAACAAACTTATGGTTACCAAAGGAGAAAGGGGGAGGGATAAATTTGGAATTTGGGATTAACAGATACAAATTAGTATATATAAAATAGATAAATAACAAGGACCTACTATATAGCACAGGGAACTATATTCAATATATTGTAATAACCTATAAAGGAGAAGGGAGAAGGCAATGGCATCCCACCCCAGTACTCTTGCCTGGAAAATCCCATGGATGGAGGAGCCTGATGGGCTGCAGTCCATGGGGTCGCTAAGAGTCGGACACAACTGAGCAACTTCACTTTCACTTTTCACTTTCATGCACTGGAGGAGGAAATGGCAACCCACTCCAGTGTTCTTGCCTGGAGAATCTCAGGGATGGCAGAGCCCAATGGGCTGCCGTCTGTGGGGCTGCACAGAGTCGGACACGACTGAAGCAACTTAGTGGCAGCAGCAGCAAGGAGAAGAAAATGAAGAGAGACCTGAAGGAGGGGTGGGGTGGAATTAGAAGTCTCAAAGTCAGCAATTGTAAATTTTAAAAATAATTAAAATCTCAGGGATGGCAGAGCCCAATGGGCTGCCGTCTGTGGGGCTGCACAGAGTCGGACACGACTGAAGCAACTTAGTGGCAGCAGCATAAAGGAGAAGAATCTGAAAAATAATGAATATTTTTATGTATAATGAATCATTTTGCTGGACATCTGAAACACTATAAATCAACTATGTATTATGTGTGTGTTTAGTCACTAAGTCATGTCTGACTCTTTTGTCACTCCATGGATTGTAGACCACCAGCCTTCTCTGTCCACAGGATTTCCCAAGCAAGAACACTAGAATAGGCTGCCATTTCCTTCTCCAGGAGATCTTCCCCACCCAGAGATGAAACCTGGGTCTCCTGCATTGGCAGGCAGATTCTTTACCACTGGGCCACCTGGGAAGTCCTGAACATACTTAATACAAATATATAAGTGTACTGAACTGAACACTTAAAAATGGTAAAAATGGCATACTTAAAAATGGCATATAAATTTTATATGTATTTACAACAATTTTTTATCATGAAGTCTGTAACTACAGTGGAGACAAAGAACAAAAGTGATTTGGAAATGTACTTAGGCTGAAAGTACCTGCAGAAGAGGGAGATACGGTGCTTGGTTTGGGAGGACAGAGGGGCTGGTATTGGTGTGAGGGATCCATGGCTGTGGGCATGCCTGTCCTCTCACAGTGACACAGTTTTCCCTCCTCCTTCCAAAGGGCAAAATGATTCCTTCAACAACAACAAATATGTATTGAATACTCTATGCTGGCACTGGGGGTATGGTACTGAAAAAGATATATAGCTTAGTGTCAAATGGGGGAGAAAGACATGAAACAAATAATCACATACGGAGGTTACAATCTGATCCACGTCAAGATCTGATGAGCAAGTGAGGTACGAACCAAGAGTGAGAAATAAATGAGATTCCCTCATAGCTCAGTTGGTAAGGAATCTGCCTACAATGCAGAAGATCCCAGTTCAATTCCTGGGTCGGCAAGATCTGCTGAAGAAGGGATAGGCTACTCATTCCAGTATTCTTGGGCTTCCCTTGTGGCTCAGCTGGTAAAGAACCCCCTGCAATGAGGGAGACCTGGGTTTGACCCCTGGGTTGGGAAGATCCCCTGGAGAAGGGAAAGGCTACTCATTCCAGTATTCTGGCCTGAAGAAATCCATGGACTGTATAGTTCAGGGGGTTGCAAAGAGTCAGACACAACTGAGTGACTTTCCCTTTAATGATGCAGGGGGTGGAAGTGAGAAGGGAATATGTCCTAGGCAGAGAGAACAGCAGGTTTCTAGGACCTGAACAGAGCAGTGAAGCTGAGAGAGCAGAGGAGCAAGATGATCCTGGGAAGGTGGCAGAGGGCAGAGCCTGGGGCCACCAGGGGGGCCAGGTTCACACCTGTGGTCTTTGTCCTAAGAGCAAAGAAGAATCAACAAAGTTGTGTTCAGGGTGGGAGCAGGGGAGAAAAGGAGGTTGAGCTGTCATTATCAGATCTGCAATTTTTTTTTTTTTGGAAAGGGTCAAAAGAGATGTGGGGACACCAGTTAGGAGGCTACTTCAGTAATTCATGCAAGGGACAATGAAAGTGAGAGGACAGGGAAGTGCTGCAAAAGATGAGGAGACAAGGGATATTCCAGTGAGATTTAGGTAGATATATCTTGGGATAATCAGACATTATGATATTGTGATTTATAATAGGAAATCATTAAATTAATTGAACAAGAAGGCCATCAGACTGATGTGACTCTAAAGCTATGTTGACATAGTTACATAAGCAAATCAAAATCTAAGCTTATAAATGTTCCAAGGTTACAGAATTAAAACCACTAAGGACACTCAATCATGAACAGTCACTAGCCTTTAAGCTATCACCAATCAGTAACTTCCTTACTTTTCTTCTGCTTTTTCTCTTAAAAATCCTCTCTCCAAGCTTCCACTATGTTAGTGCTCTTAATCACTTCTGGTTTGGTGCTGCCTGATTCAATCTATTTTTGCTCAAATGAATGCATAAAAATGTGAATGTTTCCATTTATCTTTTGACAGTTTTGACATCAGAAGAGGGAACTGAAGGAAAGTCCCCGCAGTCCCCAGGAGAAATGAACAACCAGGGAAGCTACTTGCTGAGCCCCTTGAATTTGCTGCACCTTTGGAGGTGCTGGGAAAGTACTTCTCTCCTACCTGTGCGGTTTTTGCATTTTGAACTTTCAGACTTTATTTTAACACTTCTTTTTCCAGACTGGGTCCAGAAACTACCCAGAGTCAGACTGGGTTCAACTTAGAAACCAGTCTACTTCAACTGGATACTGACCAGTGTGAAGCCTCAGGTGAATAAAATTTTGTGTTAAGGCTGAACAAGCAGGTTAACTTTACCAAAGATAATTTTGAATTACAGTGGCCACAGAGGAGAACTTCCAGCCTAGATAAACATCCATTTAGGAGGTGCATAGAGAAAATGGGGTCTCAGCCAACTGAAGGTGGAGAGAAATTTCCTTTCCTTCTCTACTGTTTCTGGTGCCCATGATGAGACCCACTGGAACACCCCCACTTGCTGCAGAGCCTATAAATGGGATACTGGAAAAACCGGCAGAAGCTAGCAAAGGGTGAGAATTCGTAGCAAACTCAGCCCTTCTAGATCTCTATCTGTGGTGCCTGGTCAAGAGAAGAAGGTAAAATTTCACATTGTCCTCCCATTCCAATCAGATTGGCAGGCAGAAAAAATTTTTTTGAGAATAAGATCTTTGAATTGTGACTTGTAAATCTGCTTTCAGGTAGCCATTGGTAGCCAGTCCTTTCTCTCCCAGCGACAGCTACTTCCTTCTTGTTTGCCTCGCTTCATGTCATGAGAACTTGTCTTGGCAACCATCAGGCTGCGGGCAGAAATGGGGGTGGCACCCTATTTGTGGCTAAGGTCTTACTGCTGCCAGCTCTCAGGGAAATCGTCTAAGTCTTTCTTTCCTTTAGCAGTCTTGGGGAGTGGCTCTGGATTCAGGAAAACAGCATCTTTTATACCTCTTTAGGGATGCATCTTAAGCCCATGGTATTACTCGGTACTGCCAGAAAAACCTGCAAGACATTTGAAAGGATTCTTTAAAATAATTCTAAGGTCAAAAGTTGGATAAACTGGAAGCTAATATTCAGAGCCTGATAGGAAGAGGTTTTTGGTTTGGTTTGGTTTTGCTTTTGTTCTTTTGTTTTTAAGGCCTTTTCCCCTAAGCTAAAAGAAATGATGTACCCAGAAGGGAAGAAAAACATTCAAAGGCAAACAGCTCTAAATCTAGAATATAGGGATCTTTGGCTTCCATATTAGTTAAAAAGAACTTCTCCTTGACTTAAAGAAGGGAGATAAGGCAGTTGGATGGGTCAGGCTTGATATCATTCAAGCAGCAAACCAATTCTTTAAGGCATTAAAAATAACTGTACTTGTCTTAAAAATCAAGTGTTTATAAGAACCAAACTGCTGCTCTAGAGACAGTTCAAAGCCCACCTATCCATTTTACCAAACCCTAGTTTCCTCTGTTCGTCTCAAAAGGCTTGTAGGTATTGTAAAATTCTAGATTTAGGAGCAAAAGTCCTTCTTGAAGGAAGCTGAATTATTTCCCTATGTCTTTGAAATGTAAATGTTCTACCCAGTCTTCTCTTGGAAATGAGGACCATCTCTTTGAAAAGCAAACTTCAGGGAAGTAATTCTAAATCAGAAGAGAAAAATAAAGTGGGGGAAAGGCTATTTGGAAACTAAACAAATGAAAAATCTTTAAAATCTTCTCCACAACATTAATAAAAGTTTAAGCCAACTGAGAAAGTACTCTTATATCATCTGACAGAAATACAATTTGGAGTCAACTATTCCATGGACTATCCATGGAGTCGCAAAGAGTCAGAAACGACTGAGAGACTTTCACTTTTCTTATACAAAACAGCTGTATAATATTTTTCTACCCCTGGATAGTATTGCAAAATTAGTTTATAGAGAGCTCTATTTAACTGGCTTAATGATAAGCATGGGGAATTCCCTGGTGGTCCAGTGGTTAGGACTTGGAGCTTTCATTGCTGAGGGCCCTGGTCAATCCCTGATAGAGGAACTAAGATCCCACAAGCTATAGGCTGTCGTGCAGCATACAAAAAAGAAAGACAAACATGCACATATAAATTGAAAAATTAAGTATACTCTCAGAAATATAAACACTCACTCAAATGTTTTTCAACTTCATGTGATCTAGGATAATCTTTGGTAAGTAGAAGATCGTTTAGGTTCGAACCCAGGTTTCCTGCATTGCAAGCAGATTCTTAACCATCTGAGCCACCAGGGAAGCTAGGTTTGTTAGTTTAATTAAAATAGGCATATCTTTAGTGTTACCAGCATTGACTGTAATACTCATACTTTAGGTTACTAAAATTTAAAAAAACAGGTTCTGTTACAGAATTTGTCAACAAGAAATATATCTTAAGATAATGGTGAGCTCTTTAATACTGTATAAAATTTTCATGGGTAATCTAAGCATAATTGTTAAGAACAAGCAAATTTAATAGATTAAGGTAAGATAAAAATTTATAAATGAACTTTTAAAGAATAATTATGCTTTATGGTATACTTACTTTAAAATAGTTTCCAAAATCTTTTTGGTAACTTGAAATCTTAAAGTTATACTGAAATGGAGGATTAAATAATAGATATTCATTGAATATGTAGATCACTCCAAAATAAGGTAAAGTACTGAAATATTAACTACTGAACATAGGTCTACCTGCTTTGGGGTTATTACAGAGGAATTCAAGATAATTGGATCTATTAGTAAACACACTTGTGTTCAGTGGAAAACGATGCTATGAGGGAGTATATGCTTCTAGAAATTATGAAATGTATTTATAAATTTGCCATATAAAGAATGTGTTTATTGCTGGGGTAAAAGACAGTTCATGACTGCTTCCTTCTTATTTTTCACTATAAATTAAGGTTCCTAAGGATTAAGAATTCTAATTAATGTGTAATTAAAACCACTAAAATAATAAGGAAAAAAACTCTATGCAAGGAAAGTAAGATTTGTTTTTGGCTAAGAAAAGGTTATGCGGTATGGAGATACACTTTTGTTAAGAGAAATGAAAGCAATTTTGTTCTAAAGTAAAGCTGATTACTTCAGAATGGGGAAAAAGACAAAAAAGGACAAAGAACTAAACTAAATGGCTATAGAAAGTTGGGAAGAGAGAAAAAGAGATACAAGTTTACCTTGGGTAGTGAAGCTAGCTAAAATCGAATTGTTACCTGTCAAACCTCAAGGTGAATCAGCCATAGGTATGTCCCCTCCCTCTTGAATCTCCCTCCCATCTCCCTCCCCATCCCACTCCTCTAGGCTGATACAGAAAACAAAAAATTCTGTAAAGCAATTGTCTTTCAATTAAAAAATAAATAAATTATTTTAAAATTGAATTGTTATTATATGGATATTTAAACTAAACTTAATATGCTTATAAAAAACTAAAACTTAATTCTCCTTTTATCTGCTAAAATGACAGTTTTCTTCTCTTGATAATAAGAGATTCTGATTTTTCTTTACCTTTTAAGTAATCTACCTAGAGCAAAGATTTTGTGTTTTATTAAAATAATTTCCTGTGATTTATATTGTCTTTATCAGGTCTTTAAATACTTAAAGAAAACTGAGTCTTCTCAATATTAAAAGAGCTAAGTTTTGTTCACAACTATGTAAACTTCTGTATTTGCCTTTAAAATCTTTGTCACTTTGGAGAAGTAGATAATTAAATATATTGTTTCATAATTATCTGTGATCCTCTTTAGCCAAAACCTTTTGATATTTTTGCAAATTTCAAATTCTAAATGAAGTCTTTTTGACCTGGAAGTAATTTCTCCTGGAAAATTTCCAAAGGCTTGTTCTCTCTCCTTTTAAAAAGAAATATTGAACTAGTTAGGCTTATTTTACATGTTATAATACATGAGAAGCATCATCAAATAAGAAATAATAATTACATTAGATTTGTATGAACATACGATATCAATATAAGTGTCCTATAAATTTGGTATGTCCTAGTATGTGACCCTATGGACTGTAGCCTGCCAGGCTCCTCTGTCCATGGGATTCTCCAGGCAAGAATACTGGAATGGATCACCATGCCCTCTGCCAGGGGATCTTTCCAACCAGGAATTGAACCCCATGTCTCTTTCATCTCTTGTACTGACAGGTGGATCCCACTAGCACCACCTGGGAAGTCCCAGGATAATGTTATCATTTGTAGTTCTAGTGATTATCTTAAAATGTTGTATGTCAAAGAAACAACCAAGTTTTCTTATCAATAGCATTATAATGAACTCTCATGAGATATTTCAGTTCAGTTCAGTCACTCAGTCATGTCCGACTCTTTGCGACCCCATGAATCACAGCACGCCAGGCCCCCTGTCCATCACCAACTCCTGGAGTTCACTCAGACTCACATTCATCAAGTCAGTGATGCCATCCAGCCATCTCATCCTCTGTCATCCCCTTCTCCTTGCTCCCAATCCCTCCCAGCATCAGAATCTTTTCCAATGAGTCAACTCTTCACATGAGGTAGCCAAAGTACTGGAGTTTCAGCTTTAGCATCATTCCTTCCAAAGAAATCCCAGGGCTGATCTCCTTCAGAATGGACTGATTGGATCTCCTTGCAGTCCAAGGGACTCTCAAGAGTCTTCTCTAGCACCACAGTTCAAAAGCATCAATTCTTCAGCGCTCAGCCTTCTTCACAGTCCAACTCTCATATCCATACAGACCACAGGAAAAACCATAGCCTTGACTAGACGGACCTTAGTCGGCAAAGTAATGTCTCTGCTTTTATATTTAACCATGGCCATTTTTAAGTCTTTTATCATTTACATTGTTTTACTCTGAAGCTTTTGCAGAAATGCTCCTGCAAAAGTATTTCATCTTTAAGGAGAATCATGGAAGGGACTCTAACAGATAGAGGTTTCTGTTAACTTTCAAATCATACCACTGAACTGAGTAAGACTTTGCAGAACTCTAATGGAGAAATTCATGGCTTCATAAAACTGGTAACAAAAGAACAAGGTCAACAAGAATTAATTACATGGTACTAAATGAACTGATGAGGATGATTATACTTTTTAAGATCTTTGTTTGAAACACTGTGGTTCTTTGTTTTCCCAAATTTTAAGGAAACTTTTTCTCTTTTATGCTATTCAGCAAATTGGTAAAAACACATTTTTATCAAAAAGATGAAATATTTATTTTTTCCTCCCTATCTGATCCCTCTATGATTCAGAAACTCTATTCTTATTTTCATGGCAATACAGGTATATGCATAAGTTCAATAAGAACCTGTTCTCCTTGTAACAGGACACAATTGGAAACACTGGTTATATTACAAAGACTTTGACTAGAATGTAATATTTGAGAATGTGGATAAATCAGATATGGCCATACAGTTTTAAGGAACTAAAGTTGACTTTATGGACTCAATAAAAGCCTCTTGGGAAAACTGCCCTAGTACTTTGCTTACAGAATACCAGCAGCTTTACCAGATGAGTAAGGAAGGTCACTTTCATGGCATGCACAGGTACCTCAAGATATTCTGCATACTTCCAGAAGGGAGAATTCACTCAAATCTATAGGTAATACAGGCAATCAGTTCAGTTCAGTTCAGTCATTCAGTCATGTCCGACTTTTTGTGACCCCATGGACTGCAGCACACCAGGCTTCCCTGTCCATCACCAATTCCCAGAGCTTGCTCAACTTCATGTCCATCGAGCCAGCGATGCCATTCAACTATCTCATCTTCTGTCATCCCCTTCTCCTCCTACCTTCAATCTTTCCCAGCATCATGGTCTTTCCAAATAAGTCAGTTGTTCACATCAGGTGGCCAAAGGATTGGAATTTCAGCTTCAGCATTCCAGCATTCCTTCCAATGAATATTCAGGACTGATTTCCTTTAGGATTGACTTGTTGGATCTCCTTATAGTCCAAAAGACTCTCAAGAGTCTTCTCCAACACCACAGTTCAAAAGCATTAACTCTTCAGTGCTCAGGTTTTTTTATAGTCCAACTCTCACATCCATACATGACTACTGGAAAAACCATAGCTTTGAGCAGAATGGACTTTAGTTGGCAAAGTAATATCTCTGCTTTTTAATATGCTGTCTAGGTTGGTCAAAGCTTTTCTTCCAAGGGCCAAGCGTCTTTTAATTTCATGGCTGTAGTCACCATCTGCAGTGATTTTGGAGCTCAAAAAATACAGTCACTGTTTCCATTATTTCCCCCATCTATTTGACATGAAGTGATGGGACCAGCTGCCATGGTCTTAATTTTCTGAATGTTGAGTTTTAAGCCAACTTTTCCACTCTCCTCTTTCACTTTCATCAAGAGGCTCTTTAGTTCTTCGTCACTTTCTGCCATAAGTTGGTGTCATCTGTATATCTGAGGTTACTGATATTTCTCCCAGCAATCCTGATTTCAGCTTGTGCTTCATTCAGCCCAGCATTTCTCATGATGTACTCAGCATATAAGTAAATAAGCAGGGTGACGATATACAGCCTAGACGTACTCCTTTCCCAATTTGGAACCAGTCTGTTGTTCCATATCCAGTTCTAACTGTTGCTTATAGGCAATGATTGATGGTAAATCCTTGGCTTGTCTTCTTGGCCTGGAGATGGTTTTAAAAGTCCAGTCTGAGATTCCTTGTGAAAAGTTCCAGCAGAGTGTATATGGTCAGTGACCACTCCTATTTCTCTTATGTAAATAATCAGGTCAAGTTTAATGAGACTAAACTTATTCTGCAGACAAATTAGTCTTACTATTATGATTATCTTTGATAGAAATGAAGGTGGTCCCTAGAGAAGGAAATGGCAACCTACTCTAGTATTCTTGCCTGGGAAATCCCAGGGACAGAGGAGCCTGATAGGCTACAATACATGGGATTGCAAAGAGTCTGAACTATTGAGCAAGCTTGGAATCTAGAAAGATGGTATTGATGAACCTATTTGCAGGGAAGCCTTGAAGATGCAGACATACAGAACAGACATAGGAAACAGTGAGGGAAGGAGACAGCAGGACAAATTGAGAGAGTAGCATTGAAATGTATATATTACCATACGTAAAATTAGATAGCGTGTGGAAATTTTCTTTATGATGCAGGGAGTTCAGATCAGGTGCTCTGTGACAACCTAGAGGAGTGGAGTGGGATGGGAGGTGGGAGGGAGGTTCAAGAGGGAAGAGACATTTTTATACCTATGGCTGAAACCAACAAGATATTATAAAGCAATTATCCTCCAAAAACTAAAAATAAATAAATTTAAATTAAATTTAAACAAAACACAAAAGATAGGTAATACATTTTTAAAAAAGAAATGAATATGATTACAGAAGGAAAAACTGTATTTCAACAAAAAATTAAAACACAGTCTTGTGGATATCATATTCTAGCTCTTCTTATTGTCTTTGAGGTATTGTTATATATCTATAAACCAAGCTGGATTCTGAATTCTTTTACTTTTCTCAAATATCTGTCTATTGGCACTCTCCCAATAGTTATTGTAGTCTCCCTGGTATACTGTGTTCTCTCAAAGTGTATATTTTTACCCTGCCTGTTTAACTTCTATGCAGAGTATATCATGTGAAATGCTGAGCTGGATAAAGCACAAGCTGGAATCAAGATTGACAGGAGAAATATCAACAACCTCAGATATGAAGATGACACCACCCCTATGGCAGAAAGTGAAAAGGAATAAAGAGCCTCTTGATGAAAGTAACTCAACATTCAAAAAACTAAGATTATGACTTCCAGTCCCATGATTTCATGGCAAATAGATGGGAAGCAATGGAATCAGTGACAGACTTTATTTTCTTGGGCTCCAAAATCACTGCAGATGGTGATTGCAGCCGTGAAATTAAAAGACGCTTGCTCTTTGGAAGAAAAGCCATGACACACCTAGACAGCATATTAAAAGCAAAGATATCACTCTGCCGACAAAGGTCCATATAGTCAAAGCTATGGTTTTCCAGTAGTCTTGTATGGATGTGAGAGTTGGACCATAAAAAAGGCTGAACACCAAGAACTTATGCTTTTGAACTGTGGTGCTGGAGAAGACTCTTGAGAATCCTTTGGACTGCAAGGAGATCAAACCAGGCAATCCTAAAGGAAATCAGTCTTGACTATTCATTGGAAGAACTGATACTGAAGCTGAAACTCCAATATTTTGGCCACCTGATGCCAAGAGCCAACTCATCAGAAAAGACCCTGATGCTGGGAAAGACTGAAGAGAAAAGGAGAAGGGCAGCAGAGGATGAGATGGTTGGATAGTGGGACAGACTCAGTGGACATGAATTTGAGCAAACTCTGGAAGCTAGTGAAGGACAAAGGAGCCTGGAGTGCTACAGTCCGTGGGGTCACAGGGAGTTGGACACATCTGAGTGACTGAACGGCAATAAGCCAGCAATAGTACTACTATCAGATGGTCTCACTGCACTTGGAAAAACAGAAACAGGATGGGCAATGAGATGAATAACAAAAACCATTCTCCATGGATCTGACATAATAACCTTAGTTTCACAATGAGACAAGAACAACTTAACTCTGATAGTGACTGACAGTAGAGTTAATATCAATTTTGTGATCTCTCATGTGTGAGAAGATGACAAAGAAGGAGGAAATGGTTAAAGTAATTTCACAGGGAGGCCATTGGACGGATTTGGTACTAATGCTATGTTGACTGTAAAAATCTCTCCCCAAGAGGATGAGATGAATGGAAAGAGTAGCATGACACATATACTAACATCTGTAAAATAGATAGCCGATGGAAATTTGCTGTATGACTCAGGGAATTCAAACTGGAGCTGTGTAATAACCTAGAGGGCTGGGAAGTGGGAGGGAGAGTCAAGAGACAGGGGCATATGTACACCTATGGTAATTCATCTTGATGTGTAAGAAAAATGAAATCAATTTTGTAAAACAATCATCAATCAATTAAATAAATATAATTATTTTTTTTAAAAAAAAAACCTCTCCCCAAGCTCCTGCTGGTAGAGTATTCCTAAACAGTTTTGGTGTGGTACTGCCCAAATCAAGCTTTGTTCACATAAACTCTTAAAATATTTAATATGCTCAGTTTAGCTTTTAAAAATATATATATACTTGGTCTTTGACCCCTTTCCTGGCACATAACTCCTAAACTCCTTGGAATTTCTTAAGTCATAAAAGTAATAACAGTGTTTTTGTTATGCTAATGAAGTGACTTTTGGACTGCACCTAAGAATGGGGACTAGGTGCCCAGAAAACCACCAATATGACTAGAGGATTAGAACTTGCAGCCTCACTCCAGGCCTCTGAGGAAGAAAGAAGAGTTGAAAGTTGAATCAGTTGCCAATGGCCAATGATATAAGCAATCATGCTTGCATAATGAAGCTTTCACAAACACCCAAAAGGACAGAGTTCAGAGAGCCTGTGGGTTGCTGAACGTGTGAGTACATGGAAACTCCTTGCCCTTTCTCCAAACCTTGCCCTATGCATCTCTTCCATATGGCTGTTTCTATGTTACATGCCTTTATACTAAAACAAGAATCTAGAAAGCAACTTCCTCTGAGTTCTGTGAGCTGCTTTAGCAAATTATTCATAATTGAACCCAAAGAATAGGTCATTGGAACCTCTAATCTATAGTTAGTCATTCAGGTACTAAGGCAACAACCTGGACTTGTGACTGGCATCTGAAATGTGTGTGGGAGGACAACCTGTGGGATCTGAACTCTATTTCCACATAGATAGTGTCAGGATTGAGCTGAATTACACGGCTTCCTTAGTGGGCTCAGTTGGTAAAGAATCTGCCTGCAGTGCAGGAGTAAAGTCACTCAGTCATGTCCAGCTCTTTGCGACCTCATGGACTGTAGCCTACCAGACTCCTCCCTCCGTGGGATTCTCCAGGCAAGAGTACTGGAGTGGGTTGCCATTTCCTTCTTCAGGGGATCTTCCAAATGCAGGGATCGAACCCGGGTCTCCTGCATTCCAGGCAGATGCTTTAACCTCTGAGCCACCAGGGAAGCAATGCAGGAGACCTGGGTTCAATCCCTGGGTCAGCAAGATCCCCTGGAGAAGAAAAGGGCAACCCACTCCAGTATTCTTGCCTGGGAAATCTCATGGACAGAGGAGCCTGGTGGGCTACAGTCCATGGGGTCACAAGAGCGGGACACGACTTAGTGACTAAACCACATAGGTCACATAGCTGGTGTCTAATGGAGGAAAAAGAAAAAAAAAAAAAAAAACATTGGAACTGGATGCAGAATCAGGCAACATGAAGGGTGAAAGACAAGGAGAGATCACCAATAAATCCGAACTTTCTGCTTTGAGAATTTGGATGGATAGGGCTTTCAAAACCACTGAACAAAGGCTTGATCACAGTCACCACACTGCACAGCTTGAGGAGGCACCATCCACTTTTTAGTCAATGGCAATGATGCCCTTGATGTTGTGCACAAGCAACAGCCCCATATGACATATGATCCCTAGGGAGACCATTAGTTTCCCTAACCTGGGCCTAACTTCTTCCTATCTTCCATTTTCCCCTGGTATACTTGAGGTTGTGATCAGTGACCAACATGCCAAAGCCCAATGCAACCAAATGTTTCATGTTTAGCTGTTCAAGTCAGATTCCACCAAAATCATATCATAAATCTGAGCCTTCAGAAAAACTTTGGGTAAAAAGAAAGTAAGAAGAAAGGATCCGTGTGCACCTGACTCATGTTAGGTATGTTTCAGGGGCATTCACTCTCTCCCCACTCATCACTGTTATCAGTGCAACGCTAGTGTGGCCCAGCACATACGGCCTTCTGGTCACATGGTCTGCTGACGGCAAGAGCCTTGCATGCTGCTTCCTCAGGGCTTCTGTAGCAGAAAGTCACGTTCCATAGAGTCTGATCAGAGGGCCAAGACTGACTCACCCTTTCAGTTTAAGAAGGCTGGAGCAACAGGCAAAGACCTCTCCAGGCCTCCAGTGGTGACATCCAGGCAGCCCATATGATGCTGTAGCCCTTAAAGAATGATCTGGACACAGCTCCTCCTGGGGTTCCAGTTGTCTAAAGCAGACAGGGCCCCATTCCACCCACTAAGTGGCAGCAGGTAGAGGTGTTCACACCTCAGAACGTCACAGTAAATCAGGCAACACTGGGTGCAATCTAGGGACCCTCACTGGCCATTATGTGAACAGGCAAACTATAGCCCAGCCCAAAGCATGACCCACTGGCAGATCAACCTCTGTGAAGCAGGAGAACCAAAAGAGCCAAACCCTAGGTTGATGAAGTCTTCCTGAACCCAAGCACGATCACGTAGATTAAGGAGTAGCTTATAGGAGAGTCACCGTGATATCTGGTTGGAAAGGCCTGCACTGGAATCCTGCTATGCCTATCACTAGCTTGGATGAGATTCTCAAGCTTTCTGTGCCTCGGTGTTCTCATCTATCTGTAAGATGAGGATGATTCAGTTCAGTTCAGTCGCTCAAGTGTCCGACTTTTTGCAGCCCCATGAATTGCAGCACGCCAGGCCTCCCTGTCCATCACCAACTCCCGGAGTTCACTCAAACTCACGTCCATCGAGTTGGTGATGTCATCCAGCCATTTCATCCTCTGTCGTCCCCTTTTCCTTCTGCCCACAATCCCTCTCAGCATCAGAGTCTTTTCCAATGAGTCAACTCTTCACATGAAGTGGCCAAAGTATTTTTAGCTTTAGCATCATTCCTTCCAAAGAATACCCAGGACTGATCTCCTTTAGAATGGACTGGTTGGATCTCCTTGCAGTTCAAGGGACTCTCAAGAGTCTTCTCCAACACCACAGTTCAAAAGCATCAGTTCTTCAGTGCTCAGATTGCTAGTACCCACCCACAATTTCTAATTCAACAGGTCTGAGTACCGACACTATTAAAACCTTACAGAGTAGGTGATGCTGTTGCTACTGATCCAGGGATCACACTTCAGAAACCATTAGAGTTGTGTTTAGACATTTGACAGTGGATTGAAAAGAGATCCCAGTCTAAGGATTGAGAGAAACTAAATTATCTCCACCTGGACTGGGAAACAAGCTAGAGATGAAGTAGAAGGCTACACCTGGGAAAGGGTGGCAGTTGCTGAGAAGAGGGATTGGACTCAGGATAATTTGGAAAAAGTGGAGTCAACATTGAGAAACTTTTCATTATTACCCATCAAAAGCATCAGGGGAGCCAGGAGGGAGCTAAGCTCGTGCATACAAATCACCTATTACCATTTCAGCAAGCTGCTGCATGTCACTCATGGGAAGGATATTGTTAGCTGCTTTTCCCACCGCTGTATGGTTAGTAGCCACTCCTGACTGCTATGTGCAGGTCACCATAACATGGCCCTTCTAGAAGAAAGGGCCATTCCATGGGTGATCTGTATTAGTTTCTTGGGGCTACCATAACAAATCACTGCAAACAGGGTGGCTTAAAACAACAAAAATTTATTCTTACACTTTGTAGTTAAGGTATCAGGAGGCCAATGCTCCCTCTAAAGTCTTTTGGGAAAGAAACTTCCTTACCTTTTTCAGCCTCTAGAGGTCTGAGGCATTCCTTAGCTTGTGGGAACATAACTCTTACCTCTGCCTCCATATTCACATGGCCTTCTCTGTGTGTGTCTCTCTGCGTCCTCTCCTCTTCTTATAAAAACACCACCAGTCCTTGGAATTGCTAAGTCACTTCAGTCGTGTCTGCAGTGATCTCCTCTGCCAGCCTTCAGAAGTTGTTTTGTGGAATTTATTCAGCATTGAAGTGTTCTTTGGACGAAGTAGTGAGGGAGAAAGTGTCCTTCCTGTCCTATTCCGCCGCCATCTTTTTTCAAAACCTTCAGTGATCTTTTTTAAATGTGCTCCGTCCATTAAATTTATGTTGTGGGCAAATGGAGGTAAAAGAGCAGAGACTCAAGTCATGGTGACTGTATTTGACCATAATTTGAAAAATAGTTTAGGCCGTGAAAACCGCTATTTAGCTCAAGAGATCTGCCATCTTCCTACTAACTAATTCTCTCTTATTTTGCTTCTTTGTGCACAAAACTAAGAATCTAAGTTTCTTACTGTGGAGGAGGCAATCCTGAGCAGCAGACAAGCACAGAGGTGCTCAGCACACCAGGCGGACATGGATGTCTGGTAGAGACATTTGCAGTATTTCACTTCAACTCTCACTTTCACTGAACAACTCCATGTGACTTGGCCTCTTCAAAACCTCATCTCCGTCAGTCTCTCTTCAATGCACTGGCTCTGGCCTCAGCCACTGTCTTCGCTTCCCTGGCTACTGTAATTGCCTCCCAACTGATCTCCCCGCTTCCTCTCCAAGCTCTCCTTTTCATTTCATTCCCTATTGCTACTGCTACTGCTGCTAAGTCACTTCAGTTGTGTCTGACTCTGTGCGACCTCATAGACGGCAGCCCACCAGGCTCCCCCATCCCTAGGATTCTCCAGGCAAGAACACTGGAGTGGGTTGCCATTTCCTTCTCCAATGCATGAAAGTGAAAAGTGAAAGTGAAGTCACTCAGTCGTGTCCAACTCCTAGAGATCCCATGGACCACAAGTCCACCAGGCTCCTCCATCCATGGGATTTTCTGGGCAAGAAAATGGCACCCTACTGGACTGGAGTGGTGTGCCATTGCCTTCTCCTGGACTCCAGATCTGAGCATGACATTTACCTGGTTAGAAACCTTCAATGGCTTTCCATTATGCTTAGGACTAAAGCACACACACAGATAACAAACAATCAAAAGAGTCTCAGGGTTAGGGGCCTGTCTGAAGCTCTCTCCTTCCTGCTCTATCCTGGGCTTCCTTCACGTTTTCAAACACACTCTACTTCCTGTCCCAAAGGGGTCACATGCATTGTTGCTTCCACCTGCCAACTCCCTTTGCCTGAGTTACACATCCTCCAGGTCTCAGCTGAAATATGATTTCCTACTTGACTCTGGTCTTCACAGAATTCCTACACAAGTTAGGATTATCTTTATCAATTTTCATAGTCTTTCTCCATCAGAACTCAGAGCACTTGAATTACTTATTCAGTTGTCTTCTCCAATAATCAAAAGCTTCATGAGAGAAGCCACAAAGTCTTTTCTTCACATTTGTAACTACAAAATCTAACATAGTAACAAATATTATAATTTCTATCTAAGAGATTAAAATAACCGAAGAATTGAAAGTTGAAACTATTTGTCTAGGGTCTTTCAGCTAGTAAGCAGAACTGAACATCTAATCTTTATCTATTAAACTCAAATGTTTATATTTCTATTTCACTTGCCTCCTTTGTTTTATGGACAAAGAAATAAATAAATGCAAAAAATGAGTATTGAATGTGTAGTATGTTCTAGATTTAGGATGCTTCCATTCATCCTCACTACCCCGTGTACTATTCTGACCTGTCCTCATGACTAAATGTAAATCTCTTAAGATCAAAGACTGTATGTTCTTTTTTGTTTTTCTTCTGTATACGTAGCATGTAGCATTTGGTTCTAAACACAAGAGGAGAGTTCTGTGCTAAGTGATTATGAGTATTTACTAACTGAAGAGTGATAGTTTGCAAAACCAACTTTTGAAAGTGAGAGGTTGGGAGAGTCTGTAGTGGAGAGTCTGATGAAGATGATAACGTAGTTCATGTCCAAAGACACATACATGGAAATACAGCAACAATAGATAAAATAAAGAGAAACTACAATAACATAGTTGGTATAAAAATAAATGAGGCAATCCATTGCCCAGAAATTGATCATAAAGGCACACTGACGAGTAGGGCTGCTGGACCTGGGACTGGAAGGTGGACAGTCACAGCGGGTGCTCAACAGAAAACTGGCTCTTACAGAGTGACTCTGGCTAAAAATATTTGTTTGTAAAGTAAAGCTAAGAAAGAAATCAATACCAGGGATATGAATTTACCCAAGGTGAAGTTAATCATAGAGAAGAGTGTACAGTCAGGCTACTCAAGGTGGCTATTCTCCTGCTCTCTGCCCATCACCTGCCTGACCAGGACCGCTTCCCCGACACCCTGCTTACAGGGCTGACCTTCCTACATACTTGCCCCAGGCCTCAGCTAGTGACCGTTCTTATCAAAGTGCAGTGAGGAGCTTGCCCCTCTGCTGGCTACCCTGGTAACCAATGAATCACTCTGATGTCAGTGCCCCTATAACTAGTCATTTTACAGTCCTCCCCTGGAGTGAAACCTGCTGCAGCCTTGTCTTGCCCTCCATCCAGTGCACACAGTGCGTTGTTTCTCCATTGCCTTGCTTCTGACATGTAAGCTCCCCCATCCATTAAACCACTGGGGTCTCTATTGCTGACACATTAGCTATTTCTTTGGTCTTAAAGATGAGCCAGTACAGGCCCAGGAGGCTGCAGCCCACCAAACAGTCTGATAAAATATTAATAGACATATGTTTAGAAACTCAGAGAGAGAGGAAATAAGAAAAAAACTAAGATATAAGATATAGAGGATAAGAATAAGAAATAATATGACAAACTAATCTTTAACCTTAAAGATTAAAAGTAATGCATATGAAATGAAAATGCAATAGATTGCACATATGCTAGACAATAAATAGTTGAGAGATTTAAAAAATTACCTAATGATTTAAGTGCTTAATGGTTTAAGGAATTTAGTGAATTCATCCAGAACACAGAAGCACTGAAATCAAGATCATGACAGAGAAATCCACTATCATTGTAAGAAATTTTGATACAGCTCAATAAGACAGTGATAGATTAAGCAAAGAAAAAAGTAAGAAGGTCTTAAAGCCTGAACAAGAAAGCTAACAAGCTGAGTTAATAGACGCATTTATAGAATCAACCACATTCTAAGGCACAAAATATATTCACGAATCCTAAAAATTCAGCATTAAACAGCCCATATAATCCAATCATAAATTGATTAAATTATAATCAAATAAAAATATTATTTTAAACATTCACATTAGAAATTTAAATCCAAATCTTAGCTTACTCTTGATGTAAAGAAAAATCACAATTAATAATTCAAACTAGCCATTACTGAACTCCATTCTCCCTTTTCAACAGATCAGAACATTCACTAGCCCCTTGAAATAGCTTGAAATAGAAGGTGCCTTGACGTCCAGAGACATGACTGAGTGGCAGGAAAATCCCCTGAGCCTGCACCTGAGTGGGCGTGGTTGTGGTAAGTCCCACCTATTACATAATTATGATAGAACATACTGGGTTATGATGAGGAAATGTGGGGTGCCATAGGAATATAAAAGGCAGAGACCAAACACAGATTTGGGTGTTTAGCAACATTTCACAAAGTTTGAAATGTCTAAGGTAAGACCTGAAAGACAAGCAGAAAATGGTCCAATGAAGATCTGGTGGGAAGAGAGACACTGAGGAAGAGTGTTCTAGACGTGAACAATGGCTCAGAAGTGACAGAAATATGACTCATTACAGGAGCACAAAGATATTCAAAGTGGCTGAGCTGTCGAGTGGTGCCAGGGTCTGGGAGGGAGAGCGTGTGGGATTAAAGTCTGAGCCCCTGTCTTTCATCTCTTAAAGCCGCACAGAAAAAGTCTAACCAGTCTTCAACTTTGGAGTCCTTATGCATTTAGAGACAGGTATATTGTTATCCCTAAATTTTATCTTTTCCCCATTAACTATACTTAATTCCTCTAAACATTTTTCATATACTTTGGAATCTCATCTCATCACTAACTATTCTGCCTGAAGTCCTCCAAACCCACTCCAGCTTGCCTATATCTCTTTACATAAAACCCTGAAATGGAAGAAAATACTCCAACCCAATACCATAGGATCAACACTTTGACCTTAATGATCAATGTTTACTGACTATACCTTTCTTTCCTAGACCTAGGTATCAAGTTGGAGCAGGTTTTTGAGACAGAGGCTGCTATTTAGTTCAGTTCAGTCACTCAGTCATGCCCGACTCTGCAGCCCTATGGACTGCAGCCTTCATGGAGCTTATAGTCTAATGAAGAAGACACTAAATAATTACATGCATACAGGGAGCTATTCAATTCAGTTCAGTTGTTCAGTTTTATCCTACTCTTTGTGACCCCATGTACCACAGCATGCCAGTTCTCCCTGTCCATTACCAGCTCCCAGAGTTTAATCAAACTTAAGTCCAATTAATGATCAATGTTTACTGACTATACCTTTCTTTCCTAGACCTAGGTATCAAGTTGGAGCAGGTTTTTGAGACAGAGGCTGCTATTTAGTTCAGTTCAGTCACTCAGTCATGCCCGACTCTGCAGCCCTATGGACTGCAGCCTTCATGGAGCTTATAGTCTAATGAAGAAGACACTAAATAATTACATGCATACAGGGAGCTATTCAATTCAGTTCAGTTGTTCAGTTTTATCCTACTCTTTGTGACCCCATGTACCACAGCATGCCAGTTCTCCCTGTCCATTACCAGCTCCCAGAGTTTAATCAAACTTAAGTCCATCGAGTCATCCAACCATCTCATCCTCTGTTGTCCCCTTTTCCTCCTGCCCCCAATCCCTCCCAGCATCAGGGTCTTTTCAAATGAGTCAGTTCTTCACGTCAGGTGACCAAAGTATTGGAGTTTCAGCTTCAGCATCAGTCTTTCAATGAATATTCAGGACTGATTTCCCTTAGGATTGACTGGTTGAATATCCTTGCAGTCCAAGGGACTCTCAAGAGTCTTCTCCAACATCACAGTTCAAAAGCATCAATTCTTATTAGTTCAACTCTCACATCTGTACATGACTACTGGAAAAATCATAGCTTTGACTAGAAAGAACTTTGTTGGCAAGGTAATGTCTCTGCTTTGTATTATGCTGTTTAGGTTGGACACAGCTTTTCTTCCAAGGACCAAGTGTCTTAATTTCATGGCTGCAGTCACCATCTGCAATGATTTTGGTGCTCAGTTAGAGACTGCTAACTGAGCCTCAATATCCACTATTACTCTTCTTCTTAGTGATAATAAAACCACCCACACCTCAGTTTTAGCTGAGTACATGGCTGTTTAGCTGAAGGCTCACATCCCTGCCTTCCTTGTAGCTGAATCCAGTCACGCGATTATGTTCTGGTCCATAATCTAATTTTTAACAAACCATTGACTCTTGTCTTCCTTCTTCCCCTGACCTAGTCGCTGAGAACAGGGATAACTATAGCAGCTTTGTGCCCAGAGATGAAAGCACCATATTGAAGATAGCAGGGCAGACCAGCCCCCTGGGTCTCTGGATGATTTCCTGAGGTAGAAACCAGTCTACCCACCCCAGACAGCCCACCCACCTCTGGCTCTGGTAGAAAGAAACTTCTATAATCTTTTGAGTCACTGTAACTAATGCAAGAGCCATCCTCATGTGGTCCATATTGATGCATTTTGCATTCAGTATAAATTCAGATTTAGGCATTCATCTACCCATTCATCCATTCAGTAAAGGCATTGAATGTCTATTAGGTATTAGAGGCTATGTATGCTGAACCTTCGGAGAAGGCAATGGCACCCCACTCCAATACTCTTGCCTGGAAAATCTCACGGACAGAGGAACCTGGTAGGCTGCAGTCCACAGGGTTGCTAAAAGTCAGACACTACTGAGCGACTTCACTTTCACTTTTCACTTTCATGAGTTGGAGAAGGAAATGACAGCCCACTCCAGTGTTCTTGCCTGGAGAATCCCAGGGACGGGGGAGCCTGGTAGGCTGCTGTCTATGGGGTCACACAGAGTAGGACACGACGGAAGCAACTTAGCAGCAGCAGCAGCAGCAGCATTCTGAACCTTATACATGGTGGTATCAATTTTCCTGGGATGGGCAGGGACTCTCTGGTTTATGTTAGTTTTTTCAACTCCTTGTTAACCTTTATAACATTGACTACTCTGTGACAGATGCCTTATCTGGGATATCCCCTTCAATTCTCATAACAACTTTATGAGAAAGATAATTGTTATTCTCATTTTATATGTTTAAAAACTAAGATTTTTCTTAAAAATTGACTTTAATTTCCTAAAGAATGAGCAAATAATATTTTAAGAGACTGGGAGAGATTTCTAACATTTTCTAAGTAGTAAAGAGTGACAGAACAATATCTTTATCAAAGAAAGACCTTGCAACACTGCTCTGATCTATCTTCTCAAATTCAGTCTATTGAACAACAGCCCTCTGCTCTGTGGGAAAAAAAACATGGTTTGCTAGTTGAATAAGCTTGAGAAATATTACACAGTAAGGAGATTCATACTGTGCATTTAAAGTCCCTGACAAAGACCTGTAGAAAAGAGACCTGTTTGAGTTGATTTAACACAATGTTTCCCAAATGAACCTGGCTATGAGACTCTGTTTTCAAGTCATGCTATTAACTTCCCTCAGAACTTTGAGGAAGAGGTGCTCTAGCCATAACTGCAATGCAATGAGATAGGAAGTTTCTTGTTTCCTCTGTTTTGATTCCCCATCACTGCCGAGTGTTACACCTGATTGATGATATCCTTCCAAGAAAAATTATATTCTTTTAAAGTTCAAGTAATACTTTACCAAAAAGTGGAATTTCAGGCAACATCAAAGAGAAAACCATTTTTCTTTGAGAATTTCTTGGATTCCTCAAATTTTACCTGGAATACTGCCACCATATCTGTTCTGCTGACTTTCTAAGGAAAGAGAAGGACAAGATTTACTGTTAGGGATTAAGCACTTAGAAACAACAGTGACTTCTTCACGAGGCAGGCAATATGCTACTGTAATAATTCAGGGGGTTTGAACTTGAATTTCAAGACCATTACAGCTAGTGTGACTCAGCATTGTGATATAGTTCAGTCAAATTGGGGAAATGGGAATTGATTCTTTTACAGGTGAAGAAATTGAGTCAGGGGACAAAGAAAGGTCATCTGTATTAGGGAAACTCCCAAGCAGGTTGTAAATCTTCTGTTTCTAAAGGAGCTTTCTTGATATAGCATTCACTCCTTATACAAATTTTAAAAAGAAAGCATAGAACCAGCTCAAAACAAGTAACTGTAAAAACAACTTTCAGGGTATGCAGATGGGCAGAAAAAGTGGCGTTGTCAAGGAGCTGATGGTTGGAGAGGCTGGAAAGCTGGTGAGTGCCCTCTGCCCCCTCCACACTTCCGGAAATGAAAATGATTGCAGCACAAATGCATGCTCATTAAACAGCAGGCCTAATGAAGAGCAGACTTTTTTGGCCCTGTCTGCAATGCCAGGGACCTTGCTCCGGTGTTGTCATGGGGAAGTTATTGTCATCCTCCTAGCAACAGGTTACCTAGGTGAATACCAAACAGCCTCACCTGGCCCAGTAAGAAGTGGGCCCAGGCTGTTCACCATCCCCAGGCTGCTTTGCCTGCCCTCTCCTTTCTTTCTCACTCCCTGAGCCACATCACTGCCTTTAAGAGATGCAGCATTCATTCTTGTGCACACAGACACTATAGAGGTTTATCTGCATGAGAGGTGGGGTGGGGCAGTATTCATGGCCCTTTTCTACTTCTGACTTTCGAAGTTCCAAAGTGTGGCTATGGGCACATTTGACATGTGACCTGGGCAGTCGTGCCCATTCCCATCAACCTACAACTAAAATGAAAGGGCTCTCAGAAGAAACACCTCTTTCCACCTATTTTTACTGAACGCCCCAGTGCCATAATTAAATTACAAACATAAGAAATACCTTCAGTGATCAAAGTCTATACCACAAAGTGAATAAAGCTCTAAGCCAATTAAGCTGTGAATTTGATCAATTAGCTATATATAGATAAGTGAAATAATTCAGTTCCAGCAAATTCTCAATCACTCATAAGGTTGCCAGATTTACCAAACAAATATTTAGCAACACTACTCAGCAAAGGATTTTTGCTCAAATTGTAGTGTCATCTCAATTCCATGTTCTTCCTGTGTTGACAAGGCTTTCAGGTGTGGAAAACAGGCAGAATGTGATGATTCCAAGGTCTATCCCCACCTCACTAGCCCTGAGAAAGGCACTGACCTAGTTTCCATCTAGCATCTCTCCCGCAGGGCCCTAGATAACCCAGGGCTAAATGGCAAGCATTTTCAACATTGCTTAAGGTTCTGTTTAGACCTATCTATCCTAGAAGGATCCAGGGGTCCTTCCCTGGATCCCTTGTCCTTTGCTAAAGTTCCCTAAGTTCCCTTCCACCACTGAACCAGATTTAGGAGGATAAGGTTAGTGGGCTGAGCAATCCTTCCCTCATCCTATCTTTGGTGTCTGTATCTACTTCCAAGAAATTCAGGTAGGCAACACAGTACTATGTTCACCTAATGTAAAAACTTACTGACTATAAGAAATTCCCTTGGTGACAAGGAGATATAGAAGAAAGAGAAGTGATTTATTTATAAGTCAGAAGACCCGAGTCTGAAAGCAATGGACTATATGATCTTGAGCAAGTCACTTCACCTTGCTGGGCCTTCATTTCCACATCTATTCATTATCTGTAGGCCACGCATGCTGTTAAAGTGGGATCACAAAAGCAGCAGAAACAATATTTCTCTGGCTCTAACTCATTGTAAAATCCTCTCCCTGGCCTCATTTTAGGAGTTTCTAAACAGTTTCTCATGTGCATTCAAAATAAGTCCTCTCCACTGCAACATTATGTCATTTAATCTCACGAAACCCTATGAGACAAGTAACACCCCACTTGAAAGATAAAGAAATTAGGACTCAAAGAGATGAAAATACTTGCCTCAAACCACAAAGCTAATGTGTTCTAAGCAGGAGCTAGAACATAGATCTGACTTTGGAAGACTTTGCTCTTTCTGGAATATCTAACTGGTACAGTTAGAAAGAAAATTCATTGATTTTTTAAAAAATATTTTTAAAAAGCAAAACTTGTATTTCTCCTGGCATGACTTCTTTTCATAGTAGTCAGGAGACTTGATTCTAACCTTCTCCTAACTAGCCAAGTGACCCTGAATAAGTTACATCCTCTGAGATTCTGCTACCTCTATGCATTGGAAGTGTTGGACTTAGACCAGTTTCTCCCAGGAGCTTAGCTTGTTAAAATACAGCTTTCCAGGTCTTTCTCCTGACAAACTGAATGGGGCTTTCTGAGTTTAAGCACAGAAATACGTATTTTAACAAGCTCTGTGAGCTATTCTTATTCAGGATAAGAATTGGACTGGAATCGGGAATCATCACACTAGACAACCTATGAGCTATCTTTCCTATCTACCAGTCAATTATGTGGTGAGTTCACAAGCTCACAAGGGGTAGCCACCACTGGACTTCAGACGTGTCTGGTGATGTGTATAAGACACTAGAGATGGTGAGCCACCAGGGATTGGTCTGCATGAGGTTTGGACCAGACCCAAGGAAAAGAGAAACGGGGAGAAGCAGTATGAGTATTAGAGATTAGTCCTTGCACCTAGCCCACAGGAGTAGGGTCTGAACTCCAGAGAAAATAGCTGCAAACAGAAAGGGCTGGCTTCACATTATGTCATCTCAGGAACTTAAAAAAGGACTGTTGCTTGGGTCCCAACTCCAGATTCTTACATAATTGGTTTGGGATATGTGCCTGAACCTTGGAATTTTTTAAAAGCTTCCCAAGTAATTCCATTTTGAAGCTAAGGTTGAGATTTTGCACACGGGACACAAAGCCCTCAAAATGAGATGACTTTATATGTTATAAAATGATTGAAGACTGATATTTCAAGGACCCTCTTGGTGAGTTCACAAAGAAAAATAATCATACCTTGGGTTTAAAAACAACTGAGACTCAATACAAAACTTCTTTATTACGTTTCTGGGGTCAAGCTTAACACCTGTTTCGTTTCAGTTTCGTTACAGCTCTGCCTGTAAGTTTGGTTGCATATAAAGGATTCAGTCTCCAGGCGTGTGAGTTACATGACGCCCATCCTAACTGACTCAATTTTTCTCCTTCACTGAAGTGAGTGAATTGATCTGCTGTTTTGTCATTGCCTAGCTAAAGCCAGTGGGAGGGTGCCAGTTATCATTTGGAGAAAAGGTATCATTTTGAAGTACCAGAGACAGCAAATGAATTGTGTTCATGAAATAGATGTTTCACTCTACTTTTTAATTTGCTCCTGTTTGAGTTAACTGAGAGTTTCATCTTTATTTTTAAAGAATGACATTTACACAGCCGCTGAAACTGCCAATCTGTTACATAAACAGCCTCCTTTTCCAAAAGGCTGGCGCCGCCTGGAGGCCAAATATGTGCAGCGCTTTGTATTTCTGTTCAGAAGGAGCCTCTTCGAAACGTTGCTTCTGACTTCAATCACAAGAAGTTAGGCTCATGTGAAGCAACTTGGATTTTGCATAGAGCAAAGTTTCCTAAGCAAGGCCGAGGACACCAGAATGACATTTCAAAGTCAGACTGAAGTGCAGTGACAGAGCTGGGGAGACCTGAAACAAAGAAGCTTCTTGCTGACAACAAAATTCTCACTTTGGAACCAGGCACTGGGAGGAAGAGCTCGGCCAGTAACTTTGCACATGGTGATCTGGGTTTGCTACCTATACACCCATGGAGGAGCCTAGACCTTCTGAAGCTGAACCAGGGTTAAAATCTGAAAGTCTCACAAGTTGGTCTCACAAAGCCTCAATATAGCAGCCCATAAAACCAATATTTTTCAGACCTTGGTTTACACACCACTTACATCAGCATCACTGTGGGTGCCTGTTTAAAATGTTATTTCCTGGTGCCCACTGCATACCCAGAGAACCAAAATTTGTTGGTGTGGGGCTCCAAAAGCTAAATTTTAACATGGTGTCCAGAGTTTAGTTCTCACCAAATCAGGAACAGCTGTTGAAAGCCCTTGGGTGGCTTGGGCTCTCTTTTGGTAGAATGTGGCTTTTCAAATGAGGAAGAGACCATGTGTTCAGGGCTGATCAGAGCTCTTCATTTCACACACATACCCGGCGCTGACCTTTCTGGGCAGCCTTGTTACCAGACACCCCTCAACCAGGGCTATACCCTGCCAGCCTTTCCCACTGTCTCAATAGAAATTGACTAGGTCAAACCCTTTCAATCAAAGTATCAGCCAACTAATCTGATCAAAGAGTCCTTACTGATGCATGTTAGTTAGCATGGTCTAGTCCCTGGTTCTGAAACCTTAGTGTGCAACAGTCACCTGAAGCACTAGTTAAAACACTGATTACTGTAAACTGGTACAACCACTTGGAGAGCAGTATGGAGATTCCTTAAAACGAGTCCTAAACCTCCAGGATCTAATGCCTGAGGATCTGAGGTGAAGCTGATGTAACAATAATAAAAATAAAAAGCACAATAAATGTAATGCACCTGAATCATCCCAAATTCATCCCACTCACTCCCCCCCCAGTCTGGAAAAATTGTCTTCCACGAAACCAGTCCCTGATGCCAAATAGGTTGGGGGCCCCTGCAAAATACTAAAAACAGAGCTACATATGACCCAGCAATCCCATTCCTAGACATATACCCAGAGAAAACCACAGTTCAAAAAGATAAATGAACCCAGCATTCACTTCAGCACTATTTGCAATATCCAGGACATAGAAGCAACCTAAACGTCCATCAACAGAGGAATGGATGAAGAAGATGTGGCACATATGTACAATGAAATACTACTCACCCATGAAAAAGAACAAAATAATGCCATTTGCAGCAATATGAATAGACCTAGAAATCATCAGCTGAGTGAAGCAGGTCAGAGAGAGAAAGACAAATACATGATATTACTTATATACTGAATCTTAAAAAGTGGTACAAATGAACTTACTTACAAAACAGAAATAGAGTCACAGATGTAGAAAACAAACTTATGGTTACCAGGGGGAAAGCAGGAGATGATAAACTGGGAGATTGGGATTGACATATACCCACTGCTGCTGCTGCTGCTGCTGCTGCTAAGTCACTTCAGTCGTGTCCGACTCTATGTGACCCCATAGACAGCAGCCCACCAGGCTCCCCCGTACCTGGGATTCTCCAGGCAAGAACACTGGAGTGGGTTGCCATTTCCTTCTCCAATGCATGAAAGTGAAAAGTGAAAGGGAAGTCGCTCAGTCGTGTCCGACTCCGCGACCCCACGGACCCCAGCCTACCAGGCTCCTCGGTCCATGGGATTTTCCAGGCAAGAGTATTGGAGTGGGGTGCCATCGCCTTCTCTGCATATACACACTACTATACATAAAATCGATAATTAATAAGAATCTACAGCATAGCACAGGGAACTCTACTCAATTCTCTGCCAATGGCCTATATGAAAAAGTAAACTTAAAAAAGAGTGGATACATGTATGTGTATAACTGATTCACTTTGCTGTACACGTGAAACTAACACAACATTGTGAATCAACTATACTGCAATAAAAATTAAAAACAAATCAAAAAAAAAAACACAAGGATACATGCGATTTTGTAATAACAACCAGAAGATAAGCAAAATTGGAGGTAGCTGCTTCTGAAGAGTGAAAATTTGGAAGTAGGAAGGAATAAGGCAGGGATTATTTTGCTCAGTTTGTTTTCAACTTTTGTTTTTCAAATATTAAAGTATAATTTGACTACAAAAGTTACAAAGAAACAGATAAAACACAGTTATAGAGGAGATTTTAATACACTTTATTGATCTAGGAGACAAAAAAACAAATATAGGTTTTCAGAGAAACTATTACAACCACCTCATTTGTTTTGTTTTGTTTTGTTTTTAAGTTACTTGTTTTAATTGCTAAAGAATTTGACATCCATTAAAGGAAAGACCTATTATAAAAACTGATCATGAACATGGCTACACACAAAAAAAAATCAATAAAGTATGAAAGTAGAGATTTTACAGGCTTCATTCTCTAATAAGAATCCAATATCATTAGAAATAAATGATATATAAAGGGAGCTTCAAAATTTAGAAATTACTTTTTTCTCTTGATGTAGCCTTGCTTTCAACAGCACTTTCTCCCTGGGGACACAATACATTAAAAAGCTTCATTTGACAGTCAAAGTTGAGCGATGACTTTGGTGTTCTAGCCAGTAACTACCCTGCCCCTGAAGCATTGAAACTCATTGATTAAAAGGATGGGAAGCCATATGGTGTCTTGATTTAAAAGGAATGAAAAATACATTAAATAATTCCTAAAATATCATATTCATTATTCATATATGTGGCCATTACTTTAAATCCAGAGTCATAAAATGTCAATCAACTGATGGAAAGGACCAGAACTGCCAATCTCAGTTGTACCTCTTTGCCCATCTTCGGTTAGCTTTGCTGACCAAAAAATTAATTAATAGTGCTGCTAAGTCACTTCAGCTTTGCTCACCAAAAAATTAATTAACAGTGCTGCTAAGTCACTTCAGTCGTGTCCGACTCTGTGCAACCTCATAGACAGGGGCCCACTGTCTCTGGGATTCTCCAGGCAAGAACACTGGAGTGGGGTGCCATTTCCTTCTCCAATGCATGAAAGTGAAAAGCAAAAGTGAAGTCACAGTTGTGCCCGACTCTTAGTGACCCCATGGACTGCAGCCTACCAGGCTCCTCCGTCTATGGGATTTTCCAGGCAAGGGTACTGGAGTGGGGTGCCATCGCCTTCTCCAAAAGTGAATCAGTAAGATTTACTGATGGATGGGATTTCAACCAATAGCTGCCAAAAAAATCTTTAAAGTATCCAGATAAGTGCTTCTCAAAGTAGTACAACAGTTAAAACTCATATTCCTGGGTCCCATCCCTGTCACTTGAATCAGAATATGTGAAGCTCAGAAATGTACTTTTCCAAGAGGCTTTTAGACTGATTTTCACATAATCCATTAATAACCTAACAATAATAATCTAACATCCAGAGTCTACTAAAAATCACAGAAAGAAATGGGCCCAGCTGACTAGCTTGGGCATGTGTCTATTGCTTTACAATTACATCAAATGAATATCTTAAGAACGATTGATAGAACACCTGAGAGTTGAAACACAAATATTTTATTGGGTTATTTTTTTAATAATTTTGACTTTGATTCAGTCATTTTAATAAAGGAAATAGAAGAGTTTTAGCTTGACCTGGGGACATCTGGCTCTCACCTACATTACCCTGTATGTCAACCTTTTCCCAGTATCAGTGGCCTACATGTTTCTACCCAATTTGTTCACTGCCCAAGAGCCTCCCCATTAAGAATGCCTCCCCAAGTTAGGCAAGATATTTCACAAAACAATAAAAACTGTTCATAAACATTTTAATTGATAATTCAACTTCCAGGAATATATCCAAATAGTCTCAGACAAATGTGCAAAGATGTTTGGACAGGTATGCTAACTGCAGCATAGTTTACAACAGCAAAAAATTAGAATCAGCCTAAGTATCTGTATCAGAATTAAATTTGTCTGAACATCTGAGAACATTTAAAATAAATATCATTTAAACAAAATAGAAATATATTTCTCTCTCACCTAAAAGAAGTTCACAGGAGGTAGAACTGATATGGAATCTTCACAGTGTCATCTGGAATCAAGGTTCCTATTTTGCCAGTCCACCATCTTCAGGAAGAAGTTTCCATTCTTCAAGGTCCATGGCCTCGCTGTATCATCTAGACATGAGCCAGCACCGGGGAGAACAAAGGGAGAATAGGTGAATTTCTGAGCAACTGGGTAAGTTTAATCAAGAACAAAAATCAAGCTTAGGAGGATTGTTTCAATTACTGCAGTGGCCCTGGCTTATTGGAGTTGATTTAAAATTGAGATTTTTTTTTCCAATTCTATAAGGATGAGAACTATTAATGAAATCTGGGTAATTAATAGAAAATTTCTTTAAACTACATTTTCTCTGTTCACCTGAGTACAGCACGTGTAAATTTACAATCCTACTGCTTTATATCTCTTGGGAATTTTTTTAAAACTAATTTCAAGTCTCTTTCAGAATGCTTTATTATCTCCATTTTAGAAGTAGGTGGTTGAATTCTCCTTCCAGAATTCAAAATGTTAAGTGGGACAAAAAGACCCTTTCTGGTGTTCCTCTCCAGTGATATAATATCCTTTCCCGGGCCAAGGAGGAAGTGAATCTATGTGTCTCACTCACTTTTCTCCTGCTTCTTCTACCCTAATGCCCTGAGGCCAGTAAAAGTTAATTTTTCCTTCTACCTCCTCTTCCTGTCTTTCAGGACCTCCTCTAGTAGCAGAACAAGCTACATAATTGTCAGAGCCCACTACAAAATGAATAAGGGCTGCTTGTTCCAAATGATTAAGAATTTCTAGATAGTAACAGCAGAGCATTAAACCAAGTACAGGGCCCTTCTGAGTTCCCATGTGACTGGCCAGGCTGCACATCCACAAAGCTGGTCCTGCCTACACACAGGCCTTAAAGTGGTGGGTTTTAGACTTTCACTTTCCCTACTGATTCTGGCTTCTTGCTTAGACCTCAAGGCTGGTTGGAATAACTTTTCTACATTTAAAGGAGTCTGGATTTCAAGCTTATTATCCTGTTGTGGATTCAAACAAAATCTAACTTGGTGATGAAAATTGATTAACGTCTTTTTAAAATAAATACTTAAAAAAAAAAAAAGAACAACAACAGAAAATATAGTGGGCATTTCCCCTTTCCTGTCAGTCATTGCAATGTGGGTGATAAAATTTTCAGGACAGGAAAATAAAATATCTGAAAATGTTTTTAAAATAGTATCCTTGTTACAAAAAGGAAAAATACAAATCTCTGATCTAAAAATAAGATTATGAAACGAGAACTACTGGATTTGGAAAAGAACTTAGTAGAAATACAGGGAAAAAAAGCTCATTTAAATAAAAAAAGAAACAACTGAGAAAAGAATTAGTGAACTGAGAGCTGAAAAAATAACAGCAAATATAGAACAGAGAAATTTACAGAAATAAAGATTTGAACAAGACACTAAGAGACATGGAAGGGAAAAGGGGAAAGTATAATTCTAGTAGAAATTCCAGAAGAATGTGTTGGCTACAAATTGGCACTTGCCATCTACCTCTTTAAGAATTAAATCATGTGCTGCTGCACCTGCTGATTTTCAACACTCCCTGAAAGGAGTTCAGGGAGGACAGCAGAAATGAGGTACTCTGTGCTCCCTGAAAAACTGGCAAGACAGGTCTTCAGATAGTTAGATATTTTCAGAAGCTGATTTTATGAGCTCAATTCCTGTATCTCCTCATATCTAGAAAAGCACTAAAATCCTTCATGGTGACAACTGTTTCTCATGACCAGCAGAAAGTTTCTGCAAAAATATGTGCTTGATTGCATGTATCCATCCCCTCTCTACCAAAATCATATATATACTGACCTTTCCCCCATGACTTTTAGAGAAGTTTCTCAGGGGTACCTGGGGTGATCTCCCCAGGGCTGCAGTCTTCATTTTGCCCCAAATAAAACTTAACTCGCAACTCTCACATTGTGCATTTTTTTAACGATGACAAATGGAATAGAGAAATAGGAAAGAAGCAATATCTAAAGAGAAAATAGAGAAGATTTTAGAACCAAAAAAATACTTAAGACTAAAAATAAATAAAAACCACACTGAGTCCTGAGCAGGATAAAAACAATTCCAAATATTGACACTCTGTAGTGTAACTATAGAATATTAAAAAAAAATTTGAAAATCAACAGAAAAGGCAGATTATCTCAAAATTAAAAATCATTCAATTAGACTGGCTGCAGACTAACAGCAAATGTCTCTAAGGAAGCAACAGATGCTAGAAGAGAGAATGAATTACATCTTTAAGAGGAAAAACTAACAATAAAATTCACAGATAAATGATAACTCAAGAATGAAAGTAATATAAAAACAGTTTTTATATACCCAAAGTCCAAGAGAGTTACTTGATCCTCACCAAAAGAACCACCAAGAGACTTTGGCAAGAAAGAATAGGAATCCCAAAGGAAAGATGGAATTCAAGAGCAATGGTGAAGAAAGAAAACAAACAAATCAACTTTATATGTAAAAGTATGTTAACTAACAATAAGAAACACTCAATAATAAAAACAAGGTAGAATTACAACTCTAAACGATAATTACTGATAATTACTATGGGAGACCGACGAGGATTATTTGTAGTAAAAAGTGTGCTAAATTCCTTATTTAGAAGAAGAGTATAAATTAATTTTAGTATTTATTTAAAAATAATGTGAGCTATGTATAACAAAATGTTAAAGCTACCTAACTAGAGGACTAGGAATAGAATGTGTAACTTTCAAACTAGTAAAAATAAATGGAAAATAAAGAAATGTAACCATCTAATAGAAGACGAGAAGAGGGGAAAAGCAAGCAAAATGGGAAAAGCAAAAACTGAAACGGCATAAGCAATTCCAAATATGTCATATGCCACAAATAATACAAATAAGGCTCATCCACTGATCAAGACTTGTGTGTGTGTGCTAGGTCACTTCAGTTGTGTCCGACTCTTTTGGCCCTGTGACTGGAGCCCATCAGGCTCCTCTGTGCATAGGACTCTCCAGGCAAAAATACTGGGATGGGTTGCCATGCCCTCCTCCAGGGGATCTTCCTGACCCAGGGATCCTTATATCTCCTGCATTGGCAGGTAGGTTCTTTACCACTATCACCATCTGGAAAGCCCACTAATCAAGACATTCACAGTGAAATCAATATGAGAAAAGCAACTTGTAAGATGATATATGCTGCTACTGCTACTGCTAAGTCGCTTCAGTCGTGTCAACTCTGTGTGACCCCATAGATGGCAGCCCACCAGGCTCCCCCATCCCTGGGATTCTCTAGGCAAGAATACTGGAGTGGGTTGCCATTTCCTTCTCCAATGCATGAAAGTGAAAAGTCAAAGTGAAGTCGCTCTGTCATGTCTGACTCTTTACAACCCCATGGACTGCAGCCCACCAGGCTCCTCCGTCCATGGGATTTTCCAGGCAAGAGTACTGGAGTGGAGTGCCATTGCCTTCTCCAAAGCCAAAAAAAAAAAAAAAAAAAGTAGGATAAACTGTCTCTCTTATACATTTAAAAATACGTGTTCCTCAGGACATATTGTCCTCTGATAAGTATGCACATAAAAAATATTAGAAATATTTTAAGAATACATCTTAAATTCATAATAGCAATTTACCCTGGGAATGGCGTAAGACAGAGAATGGCAAATAAAGAGGACTTTGATTCGACCTAAAATGTCTTATTTTTTAATTAAAAAAATACTAAAAGCAAATATAATAAAATGTTAGTGACTACTGGGTAATAGTTTATTATTTTTCATACTGCTCTATATTTTTTAAATTTCCAAAACTAAAAACAATTAAACAAAATATAAATCAAGGTGGGAGTGGTGAGGAAAAATCTTTTACATATCTCAGAAAATACTGTTGAGTGCTTAAGCTTATTGCAAAATATTCAAAAATATACTTTAAAACACAAAAATACCTTTCTCTAAGAATTTTTTTATTCAGATTTTACACTGAAAACAAACTTTCCATTTAACTGACCAGAATTAGTACAGTTCTCATGGGCAAGAAGAACAAAAAGTTTTAATTTGTATTGCCTAATAATGAATATTAAGCAACGATGAAAGATTTTCTACTGAACATGATATGATGGCCCCTAGAACTAGGATCATAAAATGGTATCCAAAATACTCTCTGTCCTTTATTGATGAGCCTTAGGTTTTTAAAATTAGTTTCTGAGCCTCTTTAAAGAATCCAGTTTTATCTCAGAGCTAGAAACCTAGAGCACAAAGTCATTTTCAGAGAAAATGAATGCACAATTTTTTTGTTTTTTAAAAAAATTTCTGGATTCTGAATCTGGAAAGAAAAATGAAACTGTCTAGAGGGTTTATACCCTCCTTTGCACAAAATGTTCAGTATAAACTTGAACTACCATTGTTCATAAAATTAGATTTCACAACTTATGTGGAAAGGGGGATTTTTGATATTATAAAAGAAGCTTGTTTGGGTTTACTGTATTCCTCCTTTAAATAAAAATGCAGCCATTGTCTTGAGCCTTGCTAATATCAGTAAGGTTCAGGTAACACCCAGTACTGCCCTCTTTTGGATGGCTAACTGACTTCCTCAAGGTCATGAATACATATGGCTCAGGAACAGGGGAAAAACCTGAGGTTGGCTCATGACTACTAAAATTACATTAGACTTTTTATTCCAGGCTTCAATCATTGCTCTCCAATCTTAAAGTAGCTCACAGTTCAGCTTGTATCTCTTTGGCCAGTGAGGGCATGAGAACACAGATGGCTGAGGCACAGCAGGGCATCTTCTGGGTAAAAGCAAGAGACCTTCCTGATCTCCAGGATCAGAGAGCACAGAGTGGTAACCAAACAGCCATGCTTTTATAGATGGTCATTAAAAGAATCCTGCCTTGAGAAGGCAATGGCACCCCACTCCAGTGTTCTTGCCTGGAGAATCCCAGGGACGGGGAGCCTGTTGGGCTGCTGTCTATGGGGTCACACACAGTCGGACACGACTGAAGCAACTTAGCAGCAGCAGCAGCAGCCTTGGGTTAGGCTGCCTCTGTGTAAAGAGATTTCTTCCACTTGGCCACCCGCAGGCTTTCAAGGGCATAGAGATCATCAGGACCAAGACAAGCCTGAAGGGCTTGGTGTGGTATTGGGCAGTTCTGCTTGTCCTTGTACCTCTGTGCTATAGACTCCAGGAAACACTTTGATGGAGTAGTCAAAAGAATGAATTGGTCATAAATGAATATTCTCATACATTAGTCAAAAATGAATATTCTTTGGTGAACCACTGACAGATTTTGTGCATTGTAAAAGAAAAACATATCCCTTTGCACAAAACAAGTCCTATTGCTTACACATTTAGCAGATGTAAATGGCTACACTTTAGACCCAGGAGCACTGGGGTCCTTCTTCAGAGCTCTAGTCCTTGGTGGCTTGTTGGTTTATTTATTTGGTCAGGAGGTAAGTTATCTCTTTGGAAAGTTATGTCAGCCTGGCGTATGGTGGCTGCCTCTCAAGATTTGGTTCTATCATTTATCCCTCAGTGAACAAACATACTTGACCCTCTTTTTCTTTCATACTCTGAGATCTGTCCTATCTTGATATCCTTGTGCCATTAAATGCTAAAACTGTTGAGGCAAAAATGATCAAACTTCTGTACCCCGCTGACCAGACAAAGCCACAGCTGGGTATGAACTTCTATAGTCAAACAACCCTCAAAGCTTCCACTGTTCTGCTGTGAATGTAACTGCATGCTTTATCATCTGTTTTTGTGAAGTCTCGGGGCTCTGACCTCAGGTAGCTTTCTTTAAAAGATAAGAAGGAGCTGTGGAAGTTCATCAACTCAAAAACTAATCAAGTTTACTGAGCCTCAACATTTCCAAAGTTCAAAAGTCAGTTTGTCTCCAGACTCATCTCAGATCAAAAATGACTAAGGCATTTCTAGAGCTGCCTCTGGGCACTGGCCAAAGGGTGGCATGTATATCTGTACATTACCAACAAAACTAAGGACTGCATTCTAATTCATTGCCTAACAGTGTCTTTCAGCAAGTCCAAGGTCAAGAAGTTACCGAAAAGGAGGTTTTAATCAGTAGTAGGATAGAGCCCAGAATGCTCTTAAGATAGACCTAGATTCCTCCCATAAACCACATGGCAGAATTGTTCTCAGTTGTTTCTCCTGGGGCCTGCATATCCTTTGCAATGGGAGAGTATGTTCTGAATTATGTGTGTTATACTTAATTTGGTCCCTGTATCTGTTGAGTTGCTTTTATTTTTCAAAGTCTCCTCTGTACTACTTCAGAAAAATGCAATAGCCAAGAGGGCTTTTTAAAAAGAATACTGTGCTAAATTTGCAACCCAGACAACCAGAAGCAAAGGTATATGAATGAAATTAGATACCCCAACTGAAACTCTCAGTATTCTCTCAGGCAAAACTTCCTAAGCATTTTTGTGTGCGTGCATGATTAAAATTCAGTTCATACCCTTAAATCAGGACACCTCTCTTTCTGCTGTGGGAAAGAAGACAGAGAACCTCTTTAGCAGGCATGAGGTCCTCAGCCAGTTACTTCCTTCGGTGAGTGCATAATGATTCCCTTCCTTTTTCCTGTAATTAACAGAGTTATATACTCTGGCCTGAAATCTCACTTTTTATAGGCAGTATAGGCTGTAATCGGAGAAGGCAACGGCACCCCACTCCAGTACTCTTGCCTGGAAGATCCCATGGACGGAGGAGCCTGGTGGGCTGCAGTCTATGAGTTTGTGAAGAATTGGACACAACTGAGCGACTTCACTTTCACTTTTCACTTTCATGCATTGGAGAAGGAAATGGCAACCCACTCCAGTGTTCTTGCCTGGAGAATCCCAGGGACGGGGGAGCCTGGTAGGCTGCCATCTATGGAGTCACACAGAGTCGGACACGACTGAAGCGACTTAGCAGCATTGGCTGTAATAACACCTTACCTCCAAAATCCATTTGCTCCATCTTACAGAGTCCAAAACCTCAGAGCATAAAATTGTCCAAACCCAGTGAAACATAGTAGAACTCATGCAGAGCAGTGTGCAGTTCACAAGGCTTTCTCAGGTCTTTCTCACTGTGGTCCTGGGACCACGAGTACAATCACAGTGACAGCCCTGGGGCGATGCATAAGTTGTCTATGAGCTCCCTGGTCAGATGTCATTTTCCCTCCAGAAAGATACGCTACCTCAAATTTTATCTTCAAAGAATTATTCCTTCGGGTGAAGTTGCTATCATCTTGAAGAGTTCCCTGAGGCAGGGAAAGGGAATGGAAAGTGTCCTGATTGTGGAGTTGGGCAGATTTGGGTCTCAGTGCAAACTCTGCTACTTGCTAGCTGTGCAACTGTGGGACAGTAACTTAACCTACTTGAGCCTCAGACTGGCCTTACGTAAAACCCAACAACCTTACACAGCTCCTGTAAGGCAACATCTATGTAGGCAACATATACAGAGTACTAAACACATGTCTGATATACAGTGTAGGTTCCAATAAACTATAGATGTCACTGTGATTATTAAACACAAGCATTTCCAGGAACAAAGTTATTAATACCTTGACATAAGATGGACAACTCAACTTACTTTTTAGTGGTACTTAGCTAGATCAAAACAATGCACAGAATGAAGCTGGAGTTTAGAACTAGCAACATAGCCCAAGAGTGACAAGAATGATTTCAGAGAAGGGTAGAAGAACCAAAGGCAAGCTTTCTCACTTTCACAATCTGGCTCCCTATGCATACCCCATCCTATAATAGCTAGAGAAATTGACCAGTGAAACTACTTCCCTAATATTATACAGTTAATTGAACAAGAACTGGAAGAGAACCCATATCCCTGTTTCCAGCCCTGGGGTCTTTCCACCAAATGATAAATGTACCTATGTGATAATGAAAAGGTCACTAGAGGCAAAAAAACATTAGATCAGAAGTGAAAAACCTACTTGCCAACTAGAAAGGAATATATGGAAAATTTCTCAGGGTAATGAAATGTTCTATATCTTGACTGGATGTGGGTGTGTTAGCTATGATTACATAGATATATCCATTTGTCAAAATGCATCAACTGGACAAGTTCTGTGCATTTTATGGTATGCAAATTATATATCAATTAAATAAGTTAAATAAAAATATATGCTTTCCAGTCCTAATCAGCCCTGACACCAATGAGCTGGGTGGTCTTGGTCAAATCAGTTTCCCATTTTGGGCCAAAGCTTACTTGTCTCTATAAGGAAGGCATGTGATTAGACAAAGTCTAAAAGTCCCTTCCAGTTCAATACTTTGATATGGTAAAATAAGACCTCTTCCTTTCATTTCAGCCTCTATTTTATGCCAGCTGGGTTCATCAGCAGGGTCAAAAAGATTGGCACACAATTTATGGGAAGTGGGAAGGAACTTAATGGAATGTGTAGGGGACCCAGAGTCTTTCTTTTGCATCATTAACTTTCCAGCCACACTTTAAAGAACATGATTGGTTTTCCACAGGGATCCGGCAATGCTACATGATTGAGCTGTAGGATGAGGATGATCTGGCCCCAGAGAAGTTGTATCTGCTACCAGAGATAACAACTTTCACATGGAGAGCAGAGAGAATATTTCCTGGACAAAGGGAATGACTGACAGATATTAAACGGGAGGAAATTGAAGGCTCTGCCAAGTTTCATGATAAAATGCTATTTCTCACGGTAAGGTCAAGCTGTCTCTAGTACAGCTACTGCTTTTAAAAATATAAAGGGTACAAAAACATTCAACAGAGAGCATCAGGCTTTGCAAAAAGTATGTGATCAAAGGCCACTTGTTTCATTTATAAATGAAATTGAATGACTATTATAGCTATAAAAATCATCAGAGTGAATTTGGAATTTGCTGATGAACTAAAAGCTGAGAAACATCAGTGAGGAAATCTCTAAAGGTTTGAACCCAAAGCCCTTTGGATGTAAAATACCCACTGATGTTTGCAAGATTACATATGCAAAAGGAAGGTTAAATTAGACTTTCATGGGAGGGCATTATGCCAGGAGCTAGGGTTGGCATTATCATAATACATTAATAAGTGTTTTAAAAGGTGGAATTTATTCACTAGCTCTAAATATTAACAGTGTCCAAAGACTAAGAATCTGAAAGCAAAATTTAACACATACAAATCATTAGTGTGTTTACTCATGCAAACAAGAGAGAAATAAAAGTTATATTTATTAGTCTCAAGTTGTACTTTAAAAAGTGAGTAGCATTTGTTTCATATTTTAAATCTTTGATGAATGCCACTGCAATGGTTAATTTTATCTGTCACTGGACTAGGCCACAAGGTGCTCAGATGTTTGATTAAATATTATTCTGGGTGTGTCTGTGAGGGCTTTTCTGGATGAAGTTAATCTGAATTGGTAGACTGGGTAAAGCAGATTGCTCTCCTCAGTGTGGGCGGGCCTCATTCAATCTGCTGAAGGCCTCAGCAGAACAAAAGGTAAGTAAGAAAAGAATCTGCTTTCTCTGTCTGTCTCTCTTCTAGCTGGGACATCCTGCCTTCAGATTCAAACTTGGACTAGAGCTTATTAAGGCATTAATTCACCTGGGTCTCTACTTTGCCAACTGCAAATCTTGGGGTTTTTCACCCTCCATAATCATATGGGCCAAATCCTTATAAAAAATCCCTCTATAGGGACTTCCCTGGTGGACCAATGCACAGGGTGCGAATTCAATCCCTGATCAAGGAACTAAGATCCCACATGCCTTGCAACCAAATAGCCAGAAAGTAAAACAGAAACAATACTGTAAAAATTCAGTAAAGAACTTTTTAAAATCCCTTTGTATATACACACATACAAATATATATATATACACCAGATCACACAAATCTATGTATATATGTTTGTGTGTGCATATATAAATATAAATATGTGTATATATATGTTTATGCATGTGTGTGTGTGTATATATATATGTATATAAAGAGAGAACCAGTAGGATATAAATAGATATTCTATTTCTCTGGTTAATACTGACTCCAACAAATGACTAATCAGTTGATTCATATTAATATCATTCAACATTTTGGAGATTAGCTATGAAAATCCACATTGAGCACAGCCTTTGAGCCAGTAATTGTCCTTCTAGAAATCTATCCTACAGAAATACCTGGACATGTGTGCAAAAACTAAAGTGCAAGAATCGGGGCAGCTGCACTGCACAACGGTGGGTCAGAAGGCACCATTCCCACTGAGGTTTTGTCACCGATGCCACTGTGGCATGACAAAGATATTCACTGTTAGGTTGTTTGAAATGTCAAATGACTCAGAATGAAGCAGATTTCAGCTACTAGAGGCCAATTAAGTGCTATGTTAATTACATCTACATGATACAATACTATGGATATTTTATGTCTTTGTTGAAAAAAAAATGAGGTAGATCTATATGATCTGATAAGGAAAGACATTAACACAAGAAAGGCAAGGGCAAGGACAGGGCAGCACAGAGTATGTTCTCCCCGACACACATAAACTTTAAACGCTAGCTGTTGCTGGGAAGTGAGACTGGTGGCCAGAGTGATGAGGAATTCTACTTTGTATTACATACTCTTCTTTTAATGTGCATGTGTGTGTGTTTACCATGGCTAGCTATTACCTTCATACTTAAAAAAATAAAACTAGACTAATACAAAAGTTCACCCACTCATTAAATAATTAAGGAACACAGACCAAGCAACTTGCTAAGTACTCTTCCTGAGTTGAAGTGCTCCTCATCCAGGGAAATTCTCCAGTTTGCTAATGTACTTGTTCTTGGTAGTCTTGTTGGTGCTGCTGTTACAGATGGTGAAACACAACCTCTCTGCTGCACTCTTCTAGGCACTGGGGATATATCACTGACCAAAAGAGACAAAAGCCTCTGCCTTCGTTGTCCTTGCGTGTTTAGTCACTTCGGTCAGGTCCCAGCCCTTGTGATCCTATGGACTGTAGCCACCAGGCTCCTCTGTCCGTGGGGATTCTCAGGCAAGAATACTGGGGTCGGTTGCCACATCCTTCTCCAGGGGATCTTCCTGACCCAGGGATCACATGGGTCTCATTCTCCTGCATTGGCACCCGGGTTCTTTACCATTAGCACCACCTGGGAAGCTCATAGATCAGAAATTTCGGTCTGTGCATCACATTCATGTGGCCTTGACATACTTCATACAGTTAGAATCTCTACAAATGCTCCCAGAGGGGTAGGCACACAAGTATGTATATGTGCACATGTGTTTTAACATATGTGTTTGGGTTACAGTCTGTTTGGCATTCACATAGACAACACTATACAGTGAAGTCTCTATTCAGAGCAGATTAGATGAGTGTAAAAAATGTTCCTGTAACATAAAAATCCTGCTAACAACCAGTCATCTTATAGAATTCACTGGGGGCTCCCTCTGCTGCTGCTGCCTGCACACCTCCACTCTAAAACTTTCTAGGCTGGCTGCAGTTCAGGAGACAACCAGATCCCTAAATCCCAGGCTGGCTGTAGTTTAGAAAATGGCTGGGTCCCTAAATCCTTAAAATTTGTCACTAGTACCATTCTCGACATTTTCATCTGGTAAGCCTACGCCAGCTTTTAGAGACAGAGGCTGTACTCACCAGAGATTTCAAATACCTCATCTGAGTTATCATCTTAAGTTACCACTTTCTGGGGATTGAAAGTGGCCCCTTCCAACCAAGTCAGCTGTTACAGTTGTTCCGGGACATATCAAACCCCAAATGTCCAAGAATGCCCACAGCTGTGCACACCCATGGACACATACAGGTGAATCTCCTGATGTACCTAATTGTTCAGGACCTCTTACTCCATTACTGGTGTGGCTGGAACTGGCTTGTGGCTCATCAGATCTTTTTTGTTCCCTCTTCTGTTTTAACCTTGTAGATTCACCTGAACTGCTATTGGAATCACTAGCCTCAGGCATTCAGAAATAGCTGCTTATATTCCTCGTGGCAAAGATCAGGACAGATTTCTGATTGTTATTTCTACTATAATGAGACTGAGCCATACAATCTTTCTAGCTGACTCCTTTGAGTAACTACTTCTCACCTTTCATTACCTTATAATGATTCCCTCCCACTACAGAGGAATAATAGCTCCTGCCTGGTGACAGGGTAACATACCCAATAAATGCTTTATTTAACATTTCATAGAAATAACTTGGGAGTACACAGTACTTATGAGATGCCAAGACCCAGATTTTAATTTAATTTTAGAACTACAATTTATTTTAAAAGGTAGAGCTGCCTGCAATGGCTCTTGGGACTATAATAAGCAGACACTGATTTCTGCTGAAGTTAACATCAGGGATTACCGAACTGAGAAAAAAAATTCAAATAAATAAATAAAAATATTTATAATTAAAAATATAATTATTGAACTGAGAAGTATAGGCTTCCCTGGTCTCCACTTCAATCAGTAATTACCTTTAAAAAATAATTAATCTTCGTGTTACATAAAAGCAAGCACCAGTATATATATTCTCACTTTTTTCATGCTGAGACAAATGTCAGATAGACAGATAGAAGTTTAATAGAGTACAAGAATTTGCAAAAACTTAAACTACAAAATTAAGGGCAGGAAGATAAGGGGGCGACAGAGGATGAGATGGTTAGATGGAATCATAGCCTCAGTGGACGTGAGTTTGAGCAAACTCCGGGAGATTAGTGAAGGACAAGGAAGCCTGGCATGCTGCAATCCATGGGGTTGCAAAGAGTCAGACATGACTGAGCGACTGAACCACAGCAATGATATTCTTCCTCTCCCAAAAAAGTCATCATTTCCTTCTGCTATCCTTATTCAACAAGGGCACTTGCATTGTGCAGATAGTGCTATTTTCTCCCAAGGATGCAGCAGGCTTAGAAACGCTGGAGGCATCATCTAAGCATCCCACTCACCTATGGCTTTTACACTGTTTGACATAAAAGGGCTCTGTGTCAGAACTTGTCTTCCAAGAGTGAAGACGTACAGCAGCAGAACAGCCCATGACTGCTTACATTTGTTTGTTATAAGAAAAACATGATTCATCTCAGAGACACGGTCACTCTCCCAAAGTCAACTTGCATCTTGCACCCAGAAAATACATACTCTCTAGCTCAGACGATGAGGCTGATGGCTAATAATGCTTTTACAAGTAGTATTAGCAATATGCTATTTAAATAATAACTGCTAATATGCATTAAGCTCTTGGCATTTACCATGCCAGCTTTGGTCTTTTACAAGGGTTAGCTCATTTACTCTTTATATTAATCCCATAAAGTTGATAGTATTGGCTCTGTTTTATAAATGAACAGAAAAAAAGAAACCGCATTCTGTTGTTGCTGGCAATGGTTGCCCGCTAAGGGCTCCTAGCTGCCCCTCTTGAGGAACTGCTCTCTGCAGAAGGCAGTGTGCTCACTCAAGGTTATTTCCTTCCCTGTGGGCAGTTTTCATGTAATGACTGGTGAATGTAGGGGAGTACCAAGTTCTGGCCCTCTAGCCTAAAGAAGGGATTCCTCTGATGAGCCCAAGGACTGGCTGAAATCTTTCTTAAAACTGTGAGGCAGTTCAATTTCTATTTCTGCCCAATCCTGTTTCCTTCACTCCCTTAAAGGTAAGGTCCCCTTTGTTAGAGAACACAATCTAAGACAACAGTTCTTGTTAAAAAAAATAAAATTCCTTGATGGTTGGTCTCTTCCCCTTCTATCCCGAATGTCTGCAAGATTCTACATGCACAGAGATTTAGATTTACAAAGCTGTGGTATATAAACTAACTGTTCCATCCTGGGTAATTCACCCATGTGGCCAAGATAAATCCTGGGTAGAAGCCCAAGCTTCCAGATCCTCACATTCCTACCTCAGTTTTTCTATAAGCAGTCCTGACTTGACCTTGCTCCAACTTTGCAAATACAACTGGGAAGGCTTGGCATCAAATGTTACTGAAAGTTCCTAACCATATTTCCTGACCTTGTTGTAACACAATGATTTTATTACATTTTAAAACCCTGAATTTAGCTGCACATCAGTAGATCTACAGCCTAATTTGAAGCTTCTTCCCTGATGATGAAGAGGAAGACCTTGTAATCTTTGAACTTTATGTTTTTGCAGGTTTGGAATGTAATCTCTCTTCTCCCTATCCAAAAGACTAAAATGTGTGAACAGTTTAATGAGAAAATCTAAGTGAAATTCCAATGATCAACTGACATTCTTTTTCTAGCTTGTAAGGTGAAATAAATAAGAGATAAATGGTCAGTGAATGAGGCTATATTTACTTATGCAATATTGAATCACTAAAAAGTGCTCATCGGGTTCCCCCAGTAACCTCACATACCTGATGAAAAACGAACTGTATATCAAGCTAATCTCTCTTCCCTGAAACCAGTGGAGGGGAGGATTTTTTAATATACTTTTTGTCATAGTTTTTTTACCTTCTTTCTTTCATTCCTTCTTTTTTTATCTTTCTTTCCCTCTTTTAAAAGAATATTCTCTCAGCTAGCAAGGAAAGGAAACTCATTTTTCTGCTGACTGGCTTGTGCACAACTGGAAATTATAAAAGAAACTGCTGTATCATTGATGTAGTAAGAAAACAGGAAGGCAATTTTCATCCCAAAATGAGCCCTCTCAGCTGAAGCTCCCTTTGTAGTTGATGACCACATGCTTTCCATCTTGGCATGTGGCCAGTTTTATTAAAATCCTATGGCAACAGCTTATTTTTCAAACAACACTAAAAAGGCACTTTATGATGAATTGGCCTTTAAGTTGCTCATGGTCAGATGTTTGCCACCTTCAGTTACTCCAATGAGAAAGGGATCTTACTTCATAGGGGGAAAGTCTGAACATTATTCTTGTGATCAAAAGCATTTGTTGGACCCTTAGGTAATACTCAAGCAAAGAAGTAGATGGGCATCAAAGCACAGAAAAACTGAGGATCCCACTCTAGGCCACCACTTCCCCAAACAAAGGATTAAACTCTGCAGAACCTACAGAGCTTGCCAGAAAACCCAGCAATCATGCTGGAGAATGATGGGGAACCATAAAAGATGCCTAATTTTGAGAAAAGAAAGAAAGTAGAATTTGAAGAGTTAAAGGAAGGAAGAAGAGTGGTGAAGAGGGTAGTGAAAGAGAAATACTGGTAATCAAAGAGAAGATGATGGCAGAATCAAAAGGAAAAAGAGAGAGAGGAGAAAGAAAGAAGAAAGGTGGGCACTGGTCCATTAATTTCTCTGTAAATTGGAAATCAGTTTCACCAATCCCAAGAGACAGCCTTGATAGAGAAAACCACCAAGAACAGAAGTAATCAATAAGCTGAAGATAATATTAAAACACTTGATTGCATTAACACCCAGTAACCAGAGAATTTTAGGGCATAAATTACGAAAATTAACTTGCCTTTAAAAAATAATGTGTTTAAACTTCTTCAAGAATATTTAAGACATTTAGAAGTCAAACACAAATTTTGGAGCTGAAATTCTATATACTGCAGTAGCAACAGTCCTGTCCAAGAGATGTTTCCTAGTGTCTGAGCTATTCATATTGAAAGGACCCTTAATGGTCAGCTTCTCCAGCACTATTTTATCCAGACTGGATTCTTTCCACCTCTATCACATCCTCAACAAACAGAGACTCAGCAACATTTCTAAGTATACTGGTTTTTCATTTGTATTTTTGCTCTATCCACAGTAAATTAATTAAAATCTTCTGTTCTGAAAATACATTCATATAAACATACAACTGTCATCGATTAACCCTTTGTACCAGCTAAGGTAATCTCACAAGGGCTAGATGGCTGTTGAGGTTAATAAAAAGGGTTACAACTTCTTGTGGGAATTCTCCATGCCAGTCTCCAACAGTGTTCCCAGGAATGAGGAGGCAGAACAGGACTCCCACCCAGTCCATTACTATAAAAGACATGTCCTTGATCTTTTGCTTAAATTGCCCTTCGGTAACTCTGATTCAACAGTAGTCTGGATAGAATTCCTTAGGATACTTGTATATTAAATGTTGAAACACATACAGTTGACACAAAATGCATAGTCAAGTTAAAAATCTGCCCTTGTAGGTTAAACCTCAGTTGAAAACTGAATGGAAGGCTCTCATTATCTGTGTGAAAACTCTTGATTATTCTCATTCGATCTTAAGATATCCTTGAGTTTACTGAAAAACTATTACCCAAAAGGAGAGCCAATCCCTCTCTAAACCTCTATAGGCTTTTAGTCTCTCCCTGAAGTTAATTTTGAAAAACTAGATAGAACCTAGGACCACAGTATTTTAAGTGAATATTAGAAAATTCCCTCTTCAAAAACAATATGTGCTGTATCTCCAGCAAGGGTAAATCTCAGAATGCAATATTTGGCCATTTTTAAGAGTGAACAGTTGCGTTAGTTAAAGATCTTAAGTAAATGCTAATACTTTCAAGCAAAGGAATTACGTGCTCCCATTTAAAGTGAGGATATACATAATACAATGATTAATTGAATTATATCAAGTTACAAAATAATAATCATAAAACAATATTGCTCATTTATCTTTGAAGATGACTATGAATGCAAAAGAAAATATCTGAAAAGTTCCAAATGTTTCAAAATGTTAATAGTTTAACAGTGATTATTCTCCAAAGTGTGATCATGCTTATCTTTTTTACTTTCTCCTTTTTATTTTCTATTTTCAAGTGATGATATAGAATATATAAGGATTTCCCTGGTGGTCCAGTGGTTAAGAATCTACCCTGCAATGCAGAAGATGTGGGTTCAATCCCTGGTTGGGGAACCACGATTCCCACATGCCACAGAGCAAACAACTAAATGTGTGCCACAACTATGGAGCCCGTGAACCACAACTAGAGAATCCGTGGGTCACAACAAAAAAATATCACATGCTGCAACGAAGACCTGATGCAGCTAATAAACAACTACAAAATGATTTCTATTTTGGAATAAATGGGATATTTTTAAATGCTAAAAATAATCCATGTTTTTTAATATGATTTCTTTATAAAAGAGGAATTTCCCTCTTCAGAAAATTCTGTGTCTGTTATAGGTATTTTTCATTATACTATCATCAAACAGTAATTCTAGTTTCTACAGACATGCTATTAAGTATTATGCATGAGGAAGGGAAGGCAGTTGAAATAGAGATGGCTTAAGTATATGAAAAAACTCAAACATAATGAAAATGAGGTGCATCTTACCACTCTGACTTGCTCACGTGGAGGGACAAAATTTAAGACTTCAAAAACAGTAACAAACATAGATTACTACCCACTCACAATGCTGAGAAGCCCTGCTCCAACTCACCCCATTCCACCAGCTGCCAAAATATTGTGCTCCTAAAATGCCACCACCAAGTATTCATTTGGGCTATCCAAATCTCCCAAGGGTCAAGAAGCTAGAGAGTGTGCTGTGTGCTCCTACACTCAGACCTGAGAGTTTATTAAAATCTTATTGTAAATCATTTAATCAAATGTCTTTGTTTCTCACTCAGATGTGCTAAGGTTTCATTCAAAAGTGTAGGTGAGAGAACAAGCAGGGCAAGAGAGATCCTTCACTACACTTTGGTGGGAAACTGACGGCTGATCTTGGGTATGAGGAGATTTGACATCCAGAAGACAGGAAGGAAGAGGCCCAAGAAGGTGGGAGAGAAGATAGAAAGAGTGATAAGAATGGTAAAAGATAAACTCCACAATTTCTCAAGGCTCTAACCTATCCTCATAGCTGTATTTAACCAAACAAACAAAATCAGCCCACTTGAATCTTTTAATTTTTTGCTTTGATCATATACCCAGCCTAAATCACTGACTTAAAATAATTTTAAATAGAAAAAAGATATACTGAATTTCTCCAGCTGGCTGCCTAAGTCTGAATATTCTCGAGTAAATCCAATGCAATGAATTGAAAAGTGAAAAAAATTTATAACCTTTTCTTGGAATGAAAGGGAAAGAGGTCTCTACCATGCCAAATAATGGGCTTGACTAGATTCTTCCCGCCTGAGATGACCCATAGCTTGGATGTCATAAAGACACAGCCTCTCTGTTTCTTTCCTGTACTCGGAGAAGGAACGTTCCATTCCACGCAATTCATGAATTTTAAAAACCATGAACCTTCCTTCACATTCCGGAGGAACACAAACGTTTTCCTGTCAGGGAGCTGTTTTGAGCATAAACGCTCAAGTTGTTGCAGTGGTGACAGGGAGAAGACTTCTCAGACTGCCTTTGTTCTGAGCTGACTGGAGGCTTCAGGACTCGGAAGGTCTGGACATATGGTTGGGCACAGGGTAGAGGCTGAATTTACTAACCACCAACTGCCATAACAGCCTTAACAACTGCCGTAACGGTCCCTGGAACACTGCCAACCGCTGAGCCAACTGCCAAGGCTACCATGTTGTCTTTAGACAATGAACCAACAGAAAATTACTTGACCACGGAAGACCACTAACTCCCTCTTGTGGCAGAGCACATGGCTAAATCTTGCCGCTTTCCCATTAGGAAGACACCAATGAATTCCATGAACAAAGGAGGAAGGAGGTGATTATTTTAGGTGGTTTTTGTTCTTACATTCTAAATGAGATATTTTTAAATGAGATATTCAATTTCTGAATATCTCCAAAGAAAATAATAGTACCCTGGTGAACTTCCCCAACTAGAAGGCTGCGAAGCATATGCAGCAGGAAACAGAGTTGCTGCTGCTGCTGCTGCTGCTGCTGCTGAGTCGCTTCAGCCGTGTCTGACTCTGTGCGACCCCATAGACGGCAGCCCACCAGGCTCTGCTGTCCCTGGGATTCTCCAGGCAAGAACACTGACTGGATTGCCATTTCCTTCTCCAATGCATGAAAGTGAGAAGTGAAAGTAAAGTCGCTCAGTAGTGTTTGACTCTTCACGACCCCATGACTGCAGCCTACCAGGCTCCTCCGTCCATGGGATTTTTCAGGCAAGAGTACTGGAGTGGGGTGCCATTGCCTTCTCCGACAGACAGAGTTGGGCATCCACAAAACCTTAATTTTAAGGCAAGTACTGGCCCAAGCCTGGAGGATGACTCTGACTAAGCTATTTCATGTCTCTGAAACTTGGTTCCTCATTTTTGAAAAGAAGAGGATGGATTTTTAAGGAAAGTTTTAGTTCTTAAATTCTACTGTTTTAATTCAAAGTGGAGCAAGTCTCTAAAATCTTGCTAATTTATGATCGAAATAAGGTAGTGATTTTGCTTGGTGTTAAAAGACCTCTTCAAACTCATCAGTCAGAAAAAATCAAAATCTTGTTTACATTAACTCTTAATTAAACAGAGCAAATAATGTCCAAAAGGATGCTGCTTTCTTATTTCCTGAAAAAGTTCCCCAACTTCTTTATTTCTAAATGTAAAGAACTAGTCTCAGAATTCTAATCAGATCCCAAATAGTGCTTGCATGCTTTCTTGTCATGCATCTCTTTGGGAATTTGCTTCATCTTAGAATTTTTGTACACTGTAAAAAGATTCTCTAGTGTCTGGACTGATCAGAACTTGAAGTCCTCCCATTTAAATAATTCCTGATGAATTGTTCATCTACTATCCTAGATCTTCTAAAGAGGTAGTCTCAAAGATGTTTTAAGAATCCCAGAAAGGAAAGACATCTTCCCAACCAAACTGTTCTTTGCAAATCTGATATGCGGTTTGCTTTCTGACTTTGAATAAAAAATACTTAACGTTTCTGAGTGTATTATTTATAAAAGAAGGCAACAATACCAACTCTAAAGTTATTAACATAATTTATTGCAAAATGTTTGTGAAAGCACTTACTCCAAGGGCAAATCTCTGTTACATAGTACCTAGAGCCTATATTTTTAGTTCTATTGACAGTTCAAAATTATCTTGAGAGAGTCTAGTTCCATGGAAGTAACACTGGTCCAAGAATCAGAAGACCCAGGTATAGTCTGGGCTCTGACACACCCTAGCTATAGGCCTTGGGCAAGTAGTTATACTTCTTAATAATCTTAAGAATCTATTTCTCATCAACATATATTATGGAGGATTACAATGTAATAATGGTATGCTGATCAAATGTGCATACAAGTGGAAGAGCTGGTTTAGATGCTCATTGAACAAATCAGAATCCCAAAGGATTCTGACAAATTAGAACCATGAACTAGATCTGAAGAGAGTTTATCTAATAAAATCCTATGTTTATGGCTAAAAAGCAAGCAACTAAAAAGGAAATGTGAAACTTCACAAGTACATGAAGATACAGTAAAAAGGATAAGAGACAGGAAGTGAAATACAAATCAGTAGCACATTGTCAGTTCAGTTCAGTCGCTCAGTCGTGACTCTTCGCGACCCCAAGAATCGCAGCACGCCAGGCCTCCCTGCTCATCACCATCTCCCGGAGTTCACTCAGACTCACACTGTGGTTACCCAAAAGTAGTATTTGCATGGGTATCTATATTAGTGAGGAGCTTTCTCTTCTGTATGAGTATCCAGACAAGTGAGCACCATCACTTTCTCAGTCTTCTCCATCATGAACAGTAATATTCTTCCAACCTTTCCCCTTGAGCCACGGTTTGCTGCCTCATCACCACCTCAGAGTTGTGTGTTTCTTCTCTGAGTCTTGTTAGATTTTTGGTTTCAAATATAGGTCTTTACCTCTCTTGATAAAGCTCTCTAAATTTGGTTCTTCTAGTTCATTATTTCAGTTTGTCAGAATCTTTGGGGATTTTGATCTGCTAACAGTTTTTTTTTCCCTCTGGATGAAAAGGGAATCTCAAACTATGGTTCATGAGGAAGAACTGAAAGAATGAAAGCTGTACAATGTCAGGCTTTCTAGATATTAAATAGGCTATTAAATATACTACATTTAACACAAACATATTTAAATATAACAAATATATTCAAGTATTTATATAACTATAAATAAAATATTTTATATTTAATTAATTGAATATATTGGGCTTCCCTTGTGGCTCAGCTGGTAAAGAATCCTCCTGCAATGCCAGAAGACCTGGGTTTGATCTTTGGGTTGGGAAGATCCCTTGGAGAAGGGAAAGGCAACCCACTCCCATATTCTGGCCTAGAGAATTCCATGAATGGTATAGGGATCACAAAGAGTCAGACACGACTGAGCAACTTTCACTTCACTTCAGTTAAATATATTATTATATCTTCTCTTTCTTTCAACTAAGGAATAAGAGATCCACCATACTCAATATACATTTCCTGAGGTAACTAGTCCTCTAGTCAATAAGACATTATTTCATGAAGATGCTGGAAAAAGAATTAGAATCCTCTGGGGAATTCAAAAGAAAATAGTAGACCTGGTGCTATTTCTAGAGAAAGGGTCTAGAGATCAACACACGTGAATTACATAGGAGCCACGTATCAGTGAAACTTCAAAAGGTAAAAGATATCATTTCTCCAACTTATATTCAGTTTAAAAGAGCAAAATTTTTTGAAGATGAAGGGAGGAAACTGCAAAAATAAAATCAGGAATGTGTATGCCCCAAATATTAACAGTGACCCAGGATGAATGGAATTATAATTTACTTTGATTTTTCATTTTACCCATCTCTATTGTCTAATACAAGGAGAGATTTTTAAAAAGGCCTTCTTCAAACAACAATGCAAAGAAATAGAAAAAAAACAATATAATAAAAAAGATTAGAGATCTCAAGAAAATTGGATATATCAGAAGAACATTTCATGCAAGGGTGCACACAATGAAGGACCTAATGGTAAGGACCTGTTGTAAATGGTATGGACCTAACAGAGGCAGAAGAGATTAAGAAGAGGTAGCAAGAATACACAGAAAAACTATACTAAAAAGAAGTCTTAATGACTGGGATAACCACAATGGTGTGGTCACTCACCTACAGCCAGGCATCCTGGAGTGTGAAATCAAGCAGGCCTTAGGAAGCATTACTACAGAAAAGCTAGTGGAGGTGATGGAATTCTAGTGAGCTATTTCAAATTCTAAAAGATAATGCTGTTAAAGTACTGCACTCAATATGCCAGCAAATTTGGAAAACTCAGCAGAGGCCACAGGACTGGAAAAAGGTCAGTTTTCATTCTAATCCCAAAGGAGGGGATGTTCAGACTACCAGGTAATTGCACTCATTTCCCATGCTAGTCAGGTTATGCACAAAATTCTTCAAGCTAGACTTAAGCAGCACTTGAATTGAGAACTTCCAGATGTACAAGTGGGTTTAGAAAAAGCAAAGGAACCAGAGATCAAATCACCAACATTCACTGAATCACAGGAAAAACATGAGAATTCCAGAAAAACATATACTTCTGCCTCATTGACTATGTGAAGGCCTTTGACTGTATGGACCACAACAAACTGTGGAAAATTCTTAAAGAGATGGGAATAACAAACCATCTTACCTGTGTCCTGAGAAACCTGTACTTGAGTCAAGAAGCAACAGTTAGAACCTTATATGGAACAATTGATATACAACTGGTTCAAAATTGGGAGAGGAGTACGACACCTGTTTATTATTATTATATTGTCACCCTGTTTATTTAATTTACACACAGAATACATCATTCAAAATGCTGAGCTGGACGAGTTACAAGCTGAAAGCAAGATTTCTGGGAGAAATATCAACAACCTCAGATATGCAGATGATACCACTCTAATGGCAGAAAGCAAAGAACTAAAGAGACTCTTGATGAGGGTGAAAGCAGAGAGTGAAAAAGCTGGCTTAAAACTCAACATTCAAAAAACTAAGATCATGGCATCCAGTCCCATGACTTCATGGCAAATGGAAGTGGGGACTGTGGAAGCAGTTACAGATTTTCTCTTCTTGGTTTCCAAAATCACTGTGGGTGGCAACTGTAGCCATGAAATTAGAAGACGTTTGCTTCTTAGAAGGAAAGCTATGACAAACTTAGACCGCATATTAAAAAACAAAGATATCACTTTGCTGACAAAGATCCATATAGTCAAAGCTACAGTTTTCCTAGTAGTCATGTACGGATGTAAGAGTTAGATCGCAAAGAAGGCTGAGTGCTGACGAACTGATGCTTTCAAACTGTGGTGCTGGAGAAGACTCCTGAGAGTCCCTTAGACAGCAAGATCAAACCAGTCAATCCTAAAGGAAATCAACCCTGAATATTTACTGGAAGGACTGATGCTGAAACTGAAGTTCCAATACTTTGACCACTTGATGCAAAGAGCTGACTCACTGGAAAAGACTCTGACGTTGGGAAAGACTACAAAAGGAGAAGAGGGCAGCAAGGGATGAGATGGCTGGATAGCATCACTGACTCAATGGACATGAACTTGGCAAACTCCAGGAGATAGTGAGGGACAGAGAGGATTGGCAGCTGCAGTCCATGGTATTGCAAAGAGTCGGACACAATTTAGTGACGGAACAATAACAAGTGTCTAATATGCTGATTTTTGTAGTAGGAAAAAACATATATATATATATAGGTTCTTTAAAAAGATTCATACATAAACTGCCTGGCTCCCAGGCTTGGCATCTCCTCTCTTCCTCACAAGAGGAAGAACAGTATTTCCAATTGCTGATTCAGTGCTTGAGCTCTGTTGCTCAGTCGTGTCCAATTCTTTGCAAACCCATGGACTGTAGCCCACCAGACTCCTCTGTCCATAGACTCCAGGCAAGAATACTGGAGCGGGTTGCCCTTTCCTACTCCATGGGTTCTTCCCAAACCAGGGACTGACCTCACATCTTCTGCAGTGGCAGGTGAGTTCTTTACCACCGCACCACCTGGGAAGCCCAGGGTACTACATATACTCATGCGGGGAAATATTGAACACAAAAGGAGAAGAGGGCAGCAGGATGAGATGGTTGGAAAGCATCACTGACTCAGTGGACATGAACTTGGCAAACTCCAGGACTGATGAGGGAGAGAAGGCATGTAAATAGCCCTAGTACACTGTCTAGAACTGCTGAGTCAGTCTCTCTTATAAGCCGTCCCCTCAGCCTCACCTCACTCTTCCTACTGGATACCACCTCAATCCTAATCCCCAGATTCCTCTTCCTTAGATAATTCTCTCCTGTAAGCTTCTGTATGTGACCTGTGTCGATCTAAGCACTTATTCACCCAAAGGCTGGATCCCTGCCCACAAATCCCAGCCCAGTGAGAGCAGTTCTGGTGCTTTCCCCTACCTGGATTACCACTGGGACACTCGACACCCCCAATGTGTGGCCTTCCTTACTGACCTTTCATTGTGATCTGTAAGATATTGGACTATTGCAACAGCCTCCCAACTGATCCCTGCCCCTTGCCTTGTCTCTCCCACTACTGCACTGTGGCCAAAGTCATCTCTATAAAACACAGAAGTCAGCCCATAACTCTCCTAATTAATGTTTTTCAGTGGTTCCCCATTCCCTACAAAGTGAAATTCAAACCTATTGCCTGGATCAAGTCTCCTGGAGGACCTGACTCTTTGCTTCAAGGGTCCAGGCCACTTCTAGTCCTTCTATGTCCTCCACAATAAATACGGACAGAACTGAACTATGGTTCCTTGGATCCTCGACTTTGCCTGTCTGCACCTTTTCGAGCCATAACTGCACCTGGGTCTGTTTCAGTCCCCTTTCAGTCCAGCCTCCATGGGTAGTTTCTGATACTGGGTGCTATCTCATCCCCTCCTCTGGGATCCCTGATATTCTGAAGATGTGGCTGCATAATCTCTATTCAACCTGCTCTGCTATTACCGTGACAAGTGGCTGGAGTGTACTGAGGCAAGAGGAATTAGTTTAGAAAGAATTCATGTAGCACAAACTCCTTGGGCATAACACCTGTGTATCTGTACAGAACCTTTGCTAGAAGAGTCCTGTACTTGGTTCAATACCCTGCTGTTGCCATTTGAAATTTTTAAAAATTTTATTTTTGAACTTGTTATGTAAGTGAAATACAATGGAACAGTGGAGCAAAAGTATGAGCACAAGAGATACATCCAACATGCTTGTCTGCTTCTGTTTCTTGCCACTAGGATCACATATAGTATTTGTGCTACCCCGTGAGTACAGAATTCTGGTAAATCTACACACACAGGAGTTCAGAAAGATTCAAAAGTAGCACAAGTGAGCCTATTATATCTACAATTGAGTCAACTTACACCTTAGGGAGGCTACTTTTTCCATGTGAATCAGAGTTTGCTTTCAGTGAAGAAAGACAGAAATATGAATGCCCAGGAACCCTATCATACGCTTTCTTACTCACATTACTTTCCTGAATTGGCCAACTACTTATGGTGAAAAAGGTGACACAGAAGGAAAGGGAAAGGTAACCCTTTCCTACTTTTTCTTTAAGTTATTCATTACTTATCAGGTACAGAATATTGATAGAATGTGCATATATCAAGAAGCGAAATTTAAAAGCGGAGTTAGTTTTGTGTAGCATTTCTACTCTTCTGTTAAGAATGAAATATATGCACATGTATGATCTATGAAATACAAATTGTGTAACTACATTGATTTTGCATACGAGTAACTTGCATTTAGACTGCCTTTTGTAAAATGTAATTATAAGTGGTAAAATTCATGCTAATAATTTAAATTTTTAACTTTCAATTACTTAGAATGACATTAAATAGCAAATTCTAAACACCATGACAATTCAGGAGAGAGTCTGCAGAAGAAAGGTGAAAGCATTTTTTAGTACCTTTCAAGACATCTTTTTTCATGTTTTTTAAACAAAGAACCCTGCTCCTTCATTTTGCACTGGGTCCTGAAAATTATATAGCTGGTTCATTACAAGCAAAAAGGAGCCACTTTCTATCCAACTACCAGCAAAATCAAAATTACATTTATAAAAATAGAAAGAAGGCTAATTACTACCTACTATGTGTTGTGATGGAGAAGGCAATAGCAACCCACTCCAGTACTCTTGCCTGGAAAATCCCATGGACAGAGAAGCCTGGTGGGCTGCAGTCCACGGGGTTGCTAAGAGTCGGGCACGACTGAGGGACTTCACTTTCACTTTTCACTTTCATACATTGGAGAAGGAAATGGCAACCCACTCCAGTATTCTTGCCTGGAGAATCCCAGGGACAGAGGAGCCTAATGGGCTGCCATCTATGGGGTCGCACAGAGTTGGACACAACTGAAGCGACATAGCAGCAGCAGCATGTGTTGTGAAAATGAAGGTCGCTCATTCATGTCTGACTCTTTGCAACCCCATGGACTACAGCCTGCCAGGCTCCTCTGTCCATGGGATTTTCCAGGTTAGAATACTGGAGTGAATAGCCTTTCCCTTCTCCAGGGATCCTCCCAACCCAGGCATCAAACCCAGGTCTCCTATACTGCAGATTGATTCTTTATCATCTGAGCCATCAGGGAAGCCCAAGAATACTGGAGTGAGTATATTATCCTTTCCCCAGTGGATCTTTCTGACCTAGGAATCAAACCAGGATCTTCTGCCTTGCAGGTGGATTCTTTACCAGCTGAGCTACCAGAGAAGCCCTACTATGTGTTGTAGTTTGGTCTGATGAAAGACTATATTGTTCCTTACAAGGTGAATTAAGAACAGAATCATTTTTCTCTAAGCCACAGTCTCTTATACAAGGAACAAGGCCTTGAAAGAAGTGAGCTAATGCCATTCAGATCTTGTAGGGGAAAACGGAGATGTCCCAGCCCAAGAGAAATAAAGAGTACAGATCTCATCACTCCAGGCAGTGAATGCTGATGGAAGAAGGGAGCGTGAGTACCTTTTGGGGGATGGGTCCACCATCTTTAGTTAGGAAAGAAGTGAGAAATCCACAGTGGCTTCTAGCAGGCATATCAGCAACTACAAGAACCACTGGACACCTCCTGTTACAAGCTGCCCTAGAGAGAAGGCCAAAGAGTGGAGTCAGGAAAGTAGCCAGGCATTCATGGGTTGGGCCACCCAAGGACAGTTATCCTCCAATAAAAAAATTTAAATAGCATCTGCACTTACTACTAGACTTTAGGAAGTTCCTTCTAGAAGCCTCCTAGCTATAACTAATTTAGGAGACTCTGATGATGGAAAGATGAAAATCCTATTGTAAGTGGCATTTGCTTGGAGGGGCCCAGACCTGCTAAAATGGGTAATTTTCATCTATGGCCATATCACCTTGAACCCAATCTTGTCTAAATTGGGTAGTTATCCTAAAAACCCTAAAAAATCATGGGTTGGGCCACCCAAGGACAGTTATCCTCCAATAAAAAAATTTAAATAGCATCTGCACTTACTACTAGACTTTAGGAAGTTCCTTCTAGAAGCCTCCTAGCTATAACTAATTTAGGAGACTCTGATGATGGAAAGATGAAAATCCTATTGTAAGTGGCATTTGCTTGGAGGGGCCCAGACCTGCTAAAATGGGTAATTTTCATCTATGGCCATATCACCTTGAACCCAATCTTGTCTAAATTGGGTAGTTATCCTAAAAACCCTAAAAATAGAGTGAAAAATTAGGAGAAATGCTAAGGTAATAATGGCTTATCTAACATTTGAAAGCTGGCCTGAAATTCAACATTCAAAAAACTAAGATCATGGAAGATGGTCCCATCACTTCATGGAAAATAGATGGGGAAACAATGAAAACAGTGACAGACTTTATTTTGTTGGGCTCCAAAATCACTGCAGATGGTGACTGAAGCCATGAAATTAAAAGACACTTGCTCCTTGGAAGAAAAATGATGACCAACCTAGACAGTATATTAAAAAGCAGGGACATTACTTTGACAACAAAGGTCCATCTAGTCAAGGCTATGGTTTTCCCAGTAGTCATGTATGGATATGAGAATTGGACTAGAAAGAAAGCTGAGCACTGAAGAATTGATGCTTTTGAATTGTCGTGTTGGAGAAGACTCTTGAGAGTCCCTTGGACAAGGAGATCCAACCAGTCTATCCTAAAGGAGTTCAGTCCTGAATATTCATTGGAAGGACTGATGCTGACTGAAGCTCTAATACTTTGGCCACTTGTGTGAACTGACTCACTGGAAAAGACCCTGATGCTGGGAAAGATTGAAGGCAGGAGGAGAAGGGGACAACAGAGGATGAGATGCTTGGATGGCATCACTGACTCAATGGACATGAGTTTGAGCAAACCCTGGGAGCTGGTGATGAACAAGGAGGCCTGGAATGCTGCAGTCCATGGGGTCGCAAATAGTTGGACATGACTGAGTGACTGAACTGAACTGAACCTTTGAAGGAGACTTGTACTATTATCCTTATTTCACTCATGTTCTTCCCACCTGCTGCCACAGTGGGAGATATCACTCATGCAGTGATGATAGGACTCCACCATCCACCCCGGCCTCTGATGAAGTTGCATTCTCAGAGCCAGGAATGATGGTTGATACTTCCATATACATCAATGCCTCATTCAGTGACTAGTACGAATAGCACTGCATAAATGTTTACAGAAGGCAAAAATGTACCAGAAAGGGAAACACAAGTTGGATGCTCAAATGTCACATTTCAAAACTAGACACTGCCCCCAGGAAAGTGATTTCTGTGTTCCCTAGGGTCCAAACACATGGAAACCTTGGGTTCTGTGATTTCTGAGATTTGAAATGCCACTTCCTTACATAAAATCAGACTTTTACTGGCACCATGAGGGGACCTAAGGAATGCGGAACACCTTTATCAGACATCACTGATCACCCACTGCATTAAATGTGGAAGATGAGCAGTTAACAGCTTCCATGTGCTATGGTCTGGATCAGTGGTTTCCTACTCCAACTGCCTGTCAGAGTTACCTGGGGAAGGTTTGGAGTTCTCAGGATTCAGTGAAGAACTACTGAATCAGAATTGGGGAGTGGTGTGGGTGATTTTTAAAGCTCCTCCACACACCAGCCTTTGGGACCCATTGCCCTAGGATGACAAACTGTTGAAGCTTGATATGTTTCTGAGATCCAACTCAATTTACACCAAGAATCAATTTGAATTACATAAATGTTATGCAAAACCCTTGGCCAAATTCTCTTTCTGGGGTCAAAAAGACTTCTCAACCCTCAGTGTGAAATTAATAATTTTTCCTTCAGTTCAGTTACTCAGTCATGTCTGACTCTTTGCGACCCCATGAATCACAGCACCCCAGGCCTTCCTCTCCATCACCAACTCCCGGAGTTTACCCAAACTCATGTCCATCGAGTCAGTGATGCCACCCAGCCATCTTATCCTCTGTTGTCCCCTTCTCCTCCTGCCCCCAATCCCTCTCAGCATCAGGGTCTTTTCCAATGAGTTAACTATTCACATCGGGTGGCCAAAGTATTGGAGTTTCAGCTTCAGCATCAGTCTTTTCAATGAACACCCAGGACTGATCTCCTTTAGGATAGACTGGTTGGATCTCTTTGCAGTCCAAAGGACTCTCAAGAGTCTTCTCAACACCACAGTTCAAAAGCATCAATTCTTCAGCGCTCAGCTTTCTTCACAGTCCAACTCTCACATCCATACATGACCACTGGAAAAACCATAGCCTTGACTAGATGGACCTTTGTTGGCAAAGTAATGTCTCTGCTTTTCAATATGCTATCTACATTGGCCATAACTTTCCTTCCAA
>SJYC01105473.1:0-22476 GCA_006408675.1 Madoqua kirkii | reverse complement strand
GCTCAGCTTTCTTCACAGTCCAACTCTCACATCCATACATGACCACTGGAAAAACCATAGCCTTGACTAGATGGACCTTTGTTGGCAAAGTAATGTCTCTGCTTTTCAATATGCTATCTACATTGGCCATAACTTTCCTTCCAAGGAGCAAGTGTCTTTTAATTTCATGGCTGCCATCACCATCTGCAGTGATTTTGGAGCCCAAGAAAATAAAGCCTGACACTGTTTCGCCATCTATTTGCCATGAAGTGATGGGATGGGATGCCATGATCTTAGTTTTCTGAATGTTGAGCTTTAAGCCAACTTTTTCACTCTCCTCTTTCACTTTCATCAAGGGACTTATTAGTTCCTCTTCCCTTTCTGCCATAAGGGTGGTGTCATCTGCATATCTGAGGTTATTGATATTACTCCCAGCAATCTTGATTCCAGCTTGTGCTTCTTCCAGCTCAGCATTTCTCATGATGTACTCTGCCTTTAAGTTAAATAAGCAAGGTGACAATACACAGCCTTGAAGTACTCTTTTTCCTATTTTTCCTTATCTGGAGGGAAAACCGAAATTTTCAGACTGTGACAATTGAACAATTTACACCAAATGTGTGTAAATTTTTGGCAGTCATATTTCACATCTTACAAGAACAGAACAGGCAGTATGATGCTTTCAGGTAATATAAAAAATTTCTGTCCAAATGTATACCTCTGCTATACAATTTTGCTACTTAAGTATACAGAAAAATTTCCCTATTGAAACTGCCTCAGTAGTATTGCTTTCTGATTACATGCAATCACTGCCAAGTATTTCTGCTCCAAGAACGGTTACAAAACGAGTTAGAACAATTGGTCTCCTCTGAAGCAATGGCTGTTGTAGGCAAAACCCTCTATGAGCTACTTCCTACTCTATTCACTCCTCCAAAACAAAATGACAGAAGGAAATGTATACTTCTGCTATACAATTTTGCTACTTAAGTATACAGAAAAATTTCCCTATTGAAACTGCCTCAGTAGTATTGCTTTCTGATTACATGCAATCACTGCCAAGTATTTCTGCTCCAAGAACGGTTACAAAACGAGTTAGAACAATTGGTCTCCTCTGAAGCAATGGCTGTTGTAGGCAAAACCCTCTATGAGCTACTTCCTACTCTATTCACTCCTCCAAAACAAAATGACAGAAGGTTCTGTTAGTCAACATTAGCTGTCTTGAAATTTTCACCTCGTTCATACACGTGAGCTAAGATGCTTCAGTTGTGTCCAACTCTGCGACCCTATGGACTGTAGCCTGCCAGGCTCCTCTGTCAGTGGAATTCTCTTTATGTGGGGGAAAAATATGAACAGCAAGAATAACAGGGTGGGTTGCCACGCCCTCCTCCAGAGGATCTTCCTGACCCAGAGATCAAATCCAGGACTCTTACACCTCCGGCACTGGCAGGCAGATTCTTTCCCACTAGACTTCCCTGGCGACTCAGATGGTGAAGCATCTGCCTACAACGTGGGAGACCTGGGTTTGATCCCTGGGTGGGGAAGATCCTCTGGAGAAGGAAATGGCACCCCACTCCAGTATTCTTGCCTGGAAAACCCCATGGGAGGAGCCTGGTAGGCTACAGTCCATGGGGTCACAAAGAGTCGGCACAACTGAGCAACTTCACTTCAGCGCCACCTAGGAAGCCCTTCCACTTCTTAGCACATTTAAAAAAGAACCAACTTTGGGGTTAACACACACAGGACTTTCAACTAGTCATTGACCAATCTCTAAAAGAGCACTTCACACAGGCCCAGCCTAAGACCCTCAAGACAGCTACATCTATTCAGGCCAAGCTCAGAAATGACATACGTCTCCCTGGCATTCCTTTCTTAGGAAACTATGCCCCTCCCAACACTGTGATTCTGACGAGGCTGTCAATTCAGGCATCACATCCCTCCACCACAAGCATAGGAGTGAAACCTCTGTGGGCAGCAGAGCCTTCCCATCTCCTGGATAAGGGATTACAGACACAAAGCAGGCTCATTATAGAAAATGTAGATTATATGCAAAGGTCAAAAATTAAACTAGCTACACTTCTCAGAGAAAAACTGTTACCCATTTATTGTGCATCCAATTTCAAACACACGTATACACATGCACACACACGTACACAAATGTGTACACAACTGAATATACGGTTCTCAAATCCATTTTTTTCACTTTATACAATACTTTGAGCATTTTCCCATGTGCAAGGGTACCATCTTGTGGCTGACATAGAAGACAGTCAGAAGACACATGGCTTTCTAGTGTGTAAAGTTATGAGAAATACCAGCTAAGGATGACTGCAAGCTCCTCTTCAAGGGAATATTTGCTTCTACAGTAATAGAATATATGCATCAGTGTTTGTTGATGTTTAAAACATGTGTGCACATAAAGCAAATGTTACAGAGTATCCTGTCCCTAACTGATAACATTCTGGCATGAGTGGAAAAGTATCAGGACCTTTTAAAACAGCTTAGAAAGGAAAAATAACCATGTAGAGTATTTAGCTCACCTGTGATAGTAAGTAATTTACACCAAACTTTGGAGCAGTGAAAAGATCACAAGAGTAGAAGTTTAAAACCAGCCTCCAGTCCTAGCTACATGCGCTTCTGTGACCCAGGCCACTTAACTTCTCAGTCTCTGATTCTTCACCTGGAAAAAGGAGAGAGTACCTGAACTGTGGGCTGCACAAGGATGCTGGGGCCACGTGACGTATGGAAAGGGGTGACACATGCTAAAACACCAGGCAGAATACAGAGCCTTATTATTGCTCAAAACAGCTGGATTAGCAATCTGGATTTTTTAAAGATACAGCTTAGCCTTGCTCCTTAAATATTTTCAGACATGATCCTAGTGGAGAAAGAATTCCCTGAAGGAAGGATAAAGTTTTCTCTCAGAATAAATTGTTAGGTGGAAAAGGGGTCAGTAGGGAAAGGTTCAGAGAAAAAATTAATCCATCGTTTTAGGCGTCAAGTATCTAAAAAATTAGGAGGATATAAGGAGCGCTTGCAAAGACTCAAGAAAGTTTTTCTGTGGTAAAAGTGAAAGTGAAGTCACTCAGTCATGTCCGACTCTTTGTGACCCCATGGGCTGTAGCATACAAGGCTCCTCCCTCCACAGGATTCTCCAGGCAAGAGTACTGGAGTGGGTTGTCATTTCCTTCTCCAGAAGATCTTCCCAACCCGGGGATCAAACCCAGGTCTCCCACTTTCCAGGCAGATGCTTTAACCTCTGAGCCACCAGGGAAGCCTGTGGCTTGGGAAGAAGACTTTTCTGTGGTAAAGACTATGAAAAAACAATGGAATACAATGTTCAGTTTAAAATGTTGGGCCCAAATGCTTTCAAAGCAAAAGAGCAACAGAAGAAATCACAAAAGAAATGATTGACAAATTTCTCTCTCTTTATAATCACATTTCATAATTTAAAGGTCCAAATACAAAACTGGGAGACAAACATGATTTTTACAAGTCTTTTGCAATAAATGACAGTAAGACTCATGGGACTGGTTTGTTTAGTCTTAACATGCCAAAGGGTAAGGATACAAATAAACACCTTATGAAAAAAGAAATGTATTTTTTAAATTTTATGAAAAAGAAACTTCAAACTTATATAATCAAATGAATACAATGTAGGAACTATTAAGGTACTATTTCTCACCTAACAAATGTGAAAGAAAGTTTCATAAGAATCAATGCTAGAAAAACTATGACCCAGCAACCCCAGTACTGGGCACTAGGCACATACCCTGAAAAAAAAAAAACATAATTCTAAAAGACATATGTACCCCAATGTTCACTGAAGCACTATTTACAATAGCCAGGACATGGAAGCAACCTACATGTCCATTGACAGGTGAAGGGATAAAGCAGGTGTGGTACATGTATACAATGGAATATTATTCAGCCACAAAAAAGAACATATTGGAGTCAGTTCTAGTGAAGTGGATTAACCTATAGCCTGTTACACAGAGTGAAGTAAGTCAGATAGAGAAAACAAATATAGTTTATTAACAGATATATATATGGAATCTAGAAAAATGGCATTGATGACCCTATTTGCAGGGGAGGAGTGGAGATGCAAACGTAAAGAATGGACACAGTGTGGGAGAGAGTGGGCGGGATGAATGGAGAAAGCGGCACCAGTATATACAGACTGTTATGTGGGAAATGGACAGCTGGTGAGAAGTCTCTGCATAACACAGGGAGCCAGTCTGGTGCTCTGTGATGGCCTAGAGAGACGGCATGAGGGGAGGGAGGGACGCTCAAGAGGGAGGTGATATATGTATAATGATGGTTGATTTGCATTTTTGTATGGCAGAAACCAATACAACATTGTAAAAGTTAAAAAAAAAAAGTTAAAAAAGAAAAGCTGTACTGAAACACTCATGAATTCCTGGTAGAAAATGTATAGGTGTAGGTATAGGTGCAACGTATAAGTGCAATCTTTCTGAAAAGCAATTTAGCAATATACATCAAGCTGCTTACAAATACGTGTGTTCTCTGAGCCATTAATGCCATTGCTGGAGGCTGAAGAGTGAAATCAGTAAGAATGTAGGCTCTGACTCAGGTCACCTGAAATTGTCTCCCAGCTCCACTGCTTATTAGTCAAACCACTGGGCAATAAATTGCCTAATGTCTTCTTGCCTCAGAGTCCTCATCCATAAAGTGGGATAATAATGCTACCTATTTCACAAAGCAGTGTGAATATTATTATTAATAAATGCAAGTTTTCTAGAATATGCCTAGTATACCATAGATAGTTAATAATAGTTAATATTATTGTCATTACTTTCATTATTAGAAGAATCTAGCAAAAAACCTGGAAATTGCATTCATTTAGGGAATATGTATTAGCAGTATCTTTGGTTGGGCAATGGAAAACAAAATAGTCATGGTCTCTGACCTAAGGAGCTCATAAAGTAGGTATAAAAATTATGTTCTTAGATGGTTATTTCAATAATTTTTAAAGTAGTAGCTGTGGTTAGAAATGAGGCCAACATTCAAAAATACATGTATATGAAATAAAAGACTGTACAGCATATTGTGGATTACTCTACAGTCAGTAAAATATGTTTCTGAGGCTTAATTTCCTTATCTGGCAGATGAGGATACCACAGAGTCATCAAGAGGGTCAGAATAGTCATAAATATTAGAAGGTTTTAGAAATAGCAAAATAATAAATGCTAATTATTATTATTTGTTAGGGTCTATAGAAGCTCAATTATGCAAACAATCTTAATGAATATTTACTATGTGCCAGATACTATACACATACCACCTCACCTAATTTCTATCTCAAGCTGCAAAGTTTGGAGATAAAAATACACAATGACAATTAAATTTTAATCCCAGATAAAACATTTTTAGCATGTCCAAAATATCTGAAATATTTGGGCATAATCATACTAAAAATTATTCATTGTTTATCTGAGACATTGGAATGTTCTTATACCAAAAGTTTATACTGTTTACCTGAAATCAAAATTTAACTTGGCACCTTGTATTTCACCTAGCAACCCTAATCAGTCCTATGAAGTAGATACAGTAATTATACATGTGAGAAAAAGACAGGGGGAAAAAAAACAGATTCAGAGACAGGGATTTGATTTTGATTGGTGCAGTGGGAGATCGTCCATCATTCTTATTATGGATCATAGAGAGGAGAAGTATTAAATCAAGAGAGAAACTGAGAAAGGCAGATGTTATTATCTGGTTCTCACTATTATAGTATTGTTATTTTAAGTGTTATAATTTTTCTAAATACATTTTTTTAAAGTAAAGTATTAGTCTCTCAGTTGTGCCCCACTCTTTGCAACCCCATGGACTGTAGCCTGCCAGGCTCTCCTGTTCATAGAATTCTCTGGGCAAGAATAATGGAGTGGGTAGCCATTCTCTTCTCCAGGGGATTTTCCTTACCTAGTGATCGAACTCTGGTCCCCCACATTGCAGGCAATTCTTTAGTGTCTGTGTCACCAGGGAAGCCTCAAATTCATTAAGCCCAAATTCAAATATTAAATATAAAAGAATGTTGCAAAGCCAAATCTTTTCTTGGAATTATTAGCTTTTTTTGGAATTTTTTTTTTAATTAGTAGCCATTTTGGAAGACTGACAACATCAGCCTCTTCTTTCAGTGCAAACTATCTAGAGATGGGAGAGTAAACATGTAAATACATGTAAATGCTTATAAGCTGTTTTGAGTTGATAAAATTTCAAGATCTGGGAGCTAAACCTCAAGCTCCTTCATTGCTATTAGATGGTGGCAGCTGACTTGTTTTCTGCTATTTCAGTGGACCTTGAAATTAGCATGATTATTTACTTCAATTCAGCATGTAGCATCCCTTACCTTTTACAATCAGCATCACTCAGGGAATAAACTTAATCCACAGGAGCATTTTCAACCATCTTTTTGCTCTTGGAGAAAAGATTTCACTTTATTGTTGTAAAAGGTAGGTACAAAAAATGGTCAGTATTCAAAACCTGCCATGGTACATTGCAAAGAATGGAAATGTGTGTGTGTATGTGTTCATCTTTTAGCCCTGGCTCAGTGATAAAGAATCCACCTGCCGGAGCAGGAGATGCAGAAGACACAGGTTCGATCCCTGGATTGGAAAGATCCCCTAGAGGAGGAAATGGCAATCCACTCCAGTATTCTTGCCTAGAAAATCCCATGAATAGAGGAGCCTGGCAGGCTACAGTGAGGTCACAAAGAGTTGGACACAACTGAGTGACTGAGCAAGCATGCATCAATCTAAGAAAAAGAGGTCTAAACTCGGAGAAAACACAGGGAAAGATCCCAGCCAGTCTAGACTTCAATCTAAGTCTACAATAATCTGGCTATGTGACTTCCACTAGTCCTGTACTCCTTCTGAGCCTCATTTTCACCAGCTGTCGCCTGACATCAAGACATGCTCTACTCCACAGGAGTATTTGGGGGCAAGGTTTCAAATCTAGGACATATCTTGGCTATATGCTATACAAGAACAAGTTATAACTGATTCAAACTAAAATGATTTCAGAATAAATGGGGCAAACTTAAATCATTATTGCCCATCTGGGAAGTGTGATAAGACAGTATTCTGTTAAAGACAACAGTATTTTCAAAAGCACCAAAGGAAGTGAGAATTTCAAAGCTTCAGAGCTTGAAAACAAAGATCTTTATCAATGCATCTCATACTTTAATGTGACTAAAATCATCTAGGGAACTTAAATATGCAAATTTCTGGACCACACAACACTGATTATATATGAGTAGGACTGGACTTGGCACAGGAATCTGGATATTAAATAAGTTCCTTGGGTGACTCAGAGGCAGGTAGTCCATTTAGAACACTGAGAAACTTGGTCACTACAAATATATAGTTAAGATTTTTAAAGACAATGCGTTTTTTAAAAATGGTAAAAAGCAGAAAGTGCACTTGGTTTAATATAAATTCTGGGAAGGACAGACAAGACCTTCCAGAATACACAGCAAGGAGAGAATGAGTCAGAAATGTCTGATCTTTCAAAACATCTTTAAAGTTGATCTATAAGATCAAGTGGGTAAAGATAAGGGGCGGGAGGAGGACAAATCTAAGAGTTTAAAATGCAGTATAAAGTTGGAATAAAAACATGGGAAGATAGAAATGGCCACAGAATAAACAGCGGCAATCTTTAGTATGATAGCACTGCTGAGGCCTACAAGAAGGAGGAGATTCAGGAAAGTCACTGGTCAGAAGAAAAAGTCTATTCATCACAAAGGAGATTAACAGCCAGTTGAGTGACAAAATAGTAAAAGTGTAAGTGTCCTTATATTTATAAGAAAATGATATATGATGTGCATGTTAGCAAGAAATAAGTTAAAATATGTTCAACGTGAAAATACCTTTTAAAAATATAAGAATTTTAGAATAGATGATAAACTATTATGAAAAGTATAAATAAATAATATGGTTATTGAAGAATTTCATGTGAGTATCAAATTCATCTACTGCCTGCCTAGCTTGCAAGCTAGTTAAGGGGGCTGTATGACATTATCTTTGTAATAAGAAAATGATATATGATGTGCATGTTAGCAAGAAATAAGTTAAAATATGTTCAACGTGAAAATACCTTTTAAAAATATAAGAATTTTAGAATAGATGATAAACTATTATGAAAAGTATAAATAAATAATATGGTTATTGAAGAATTTCATGTGAGTATCAAATTCATCTACTGCCTGCCTAGCTTGCAAGCTAGTTAAGGAGGGCTGTATGACATTATCTTTGTATCCTCAGTGTGTACCACAATGTCTGGCATAGGATAGGAACTAACTCCATTCAGTTGTAAAGGAAATCAACCCTGAATATTCATTGGAAGGACTGATGGCTGAAGCTGAAGCTCCAATACTCTGGCCACCTGATGAAAAGAATTGACTCATGGCAAAGTCCCTGACGCTGAGAAAGATTGAGGGCAGGAAAAGAGGGGGGCAACAGAGGATGAATTGGTTGGATGGCATCACCAATTCAATGTAATAAGTTTAAGCAAACTCCAGGAGAGAGAAGAACAGGGAAGCCTGGTGTGCTGCACTCCATGGGATCGAAGGGAGTTAAACATGACTTAGTGACATGCAGTTGTTGTTACAACTCAATGGATGGATGAAAAGGTGGATGGATGGGTTACAATGAGATAAGCCAAGGGAAGAGCTGCACATCCACACAGCATTCACCAACCTTCACAGCACTCATTCTCTGTTTTTCTTGGATTAAGCTGCTAAATGGCTGTCATGAGACTTAGGCATACTTTAGTACTAATACCTGCTGGGAGTCATGCATGAACCTCTGACTGACATGTGTTCATTTGTCTTCCTGAAGGAAGTACATATTGATTCATTTTACTTGATGTACCAGTTATCTACCTTTTGACCCTCAGCTTCAAATCCACTTTCCTCCAACTATTCTGCCTTGCTGGGGCTTGATCTACAAACTACATTTCCCAAACTCACTCAGCTTGCTTTCTACTAAATTCTGGAAAGAAAGAACCACTATTTTTTTTTTCATACTCTTTCGCTTCTGCCCGTGTTTCTGGAAGTACTTGAGTCCCATCAGTGATCCAAACTTCCGCAGTAACTTTCCTTCTTTTGTGGTCCTAGCTCTGGCCAGGAAAACCATCCTCCACAGCCCCAGCACTGGGGAGGTAGAACCCCCAGAAGTCTGACCTTGGGCTTGATAAAAACTCTTTTTCTCTTTTATTCCCCCAGTCCTAGAGCTTATAGTTGCTTCCTACAAATACTAATCTCTCGATATCACTCTCTCCTTTTTGGTTCTCAGGTTCCCTTGCTTTTTCTTTTTTCCTTCCAACACCCATAACACAAGATTTGTATTAAATTCCCTGCTTGAAACTTTTGTTTGGAACTTCTATTTGCAAAAGAAGTGGTTTCTGGTTTTTCAACAATATTCTGACTGATACACTTGATAAAATCAGGGGAAACATGATCACATTAGATATTAAAAGCAAAGTAAAGAACACTGCATGTGTTCCATAAGAATCCAGAATAGAGGGACTTCCCTGGTGGCCCAGTGATGAATCCACCAAGCAATGCAGGGGACTCGGGTTTGATCTTTGATCAGCAAACTAAGATCCCACATGCTTCAGGACAGCCAAGTCCATGTGCTGGAACTAGAGAGTCTGTGTACCTCAGTGAAAGATCCCACATGATGCAATGAAGATCCCATGTGCTGCAACTAAGACCAAACATAGTCAAATAAATAAATATATCTTCTGAAATAAAGAATCCAGAATAGAAATTGATATTAAGTTGGAGAATTAGGCTATTATTTAATAACATATATAAGAGATAAAATACCTTCCTCCACCCTGGAATCTCTCTGGGATCATATTACTTTATTATTATTATTTTCTATCCTCTGCTTTTTTACACAGATCTACAAGAATCTTCTCCTCATTGAAACCTCTCTGATTACCCTAGCTAGCTTTGAACTTACTTATTCTGAATTCTTTCAGTTCTTTTGTTCTCTTATTTCTAGAGTATTTCTCCAGGTAAACTATCAAGAGTCTTCCCCTGAATCATTCTATTATCAGAATTCTCAGAAAAATATATCCAGATACCAGTACCCCACTCTCACTCCTAACCTCCTAAATAAGGATACTTGGAGTAAGGAGTGGGAAAGATGGGGTAGAAAAGGCATATAAAATATTCCTCAGATAATAAACCCCTCAAGATCAGGACGCTTCCATTTCTTATGTATCTTTTACTGTGCCTAACACAGTGTGGGTGTGTATTAGTCACTCAGTCATTTCTGACTCTTCATGATCACTGGACTGTAGCCCACCAGGCTCCTCTGTCCATGGAATTCTTCAGCAAGAATCCTGGAGTGGATAGCCATTCCCTTCTCCAGGGGATCTTCCCAAACCAGGGAGAGAACCAAAGTCTTCAGCATTCTGAAGATTCTTTACCATCTGAGCCATCAGGGAAGCCCAACACAATTTAAGCAGAGGCAATAAAAATTTGCCCCTTTTTTTTTTTTTCAGTGAACTAAGTGAAGATTCCCAAGAAGACCAGGTGGTGTCACTACTTCCCAGTTAATATTTCCGGCCCATTGAAAAGAATCTCAAAGAGCAAACTCTGACCTTCCCTAGACTCAGTGATTCCATACTTGCATCCCTCTTTCCAGCAGTTTTCTTTCCTAAGAGAGAAATGTAGAAACCTAGCTAAGAAAACAAATACAAAATCTCAACAGGGCAAATAAACTGAGTTCTCTGAAAAGAAACAATGGCATATTCTGAAGCTGTTAGGCTTCACGTGAATAAGTGAGAACCAAAAAGAGCAGAAGTAAGCCTCTCCTTAATGGCACCCCACTCCAGTACTCTTGCCTGGAAAATCTCATGGACAAAGGAGCCTGGTGGGCTGCAGTTCATGGGGTCGCTAGGAGCTGGACACGACTGAGCGACTTCACTTTCACTTTTCACTTTCATGCATTGGAGAAGGAAATGGCAACTCACTCCAGTGTCCTTGCCTGGAGAATCCCAGGGACGAGGGAGCCTGGTGGGCTGCCGTCTACGGGGTCACACAGAGTAGGACAGGACTGAAGCGACTTAGCAGCAGCAGCAGCAAGCCTCTCCTTAAAGTCGGTAAAGAATCTGCCTGCAGTGCAGGAGACCTAGGTTCAGTTCCTGGGTTGGGAAAATACCCTGAAGAAGGAAATAGCAAACCACTCCAATATTCTTGCCTGGAAAATCCCATGGACAGAGGAGCCTGGCGGGCTACAGTCCATGGGTCCCAAGAGTCGGACACAACTTAGTGACTAAAGCACTACCAAGCCTCTTCTTGGCCAGAGGCCTGAGATTTCCTTGTGTTAGTTTCTTGGCATTAGCATTCCAAAGAGCAAGCTTAAGAAATATACACTTAATGAGCTTGTGAGAAAAACTAAACTCCAAACAGACTGCACTTTTGCTCACCTTTTGTTTTATAACATCTGAAGTTGTTATTTGCAAGTTTAATTTTCTTTTTGGGTCTATTCTCACATTATTGACTTAAATTATTCCTGATTCCTGGATGAACAAACCAATCTAGGTTTATCATGAGCTATTTATTATGTTATTTTAAGGTGATATAGAACCCTTACTTAAGCAGAAACTATTTAGAAATTAACCTTAATTACTAACAGGTTGGGTATTGCTTGTTTTCCAAAGCAGTTTCCATACAAGCTCAGATCTGGCTTTATTTTAACATTTCTGAATTCCAGTTCTCTAGTTGCATTAATAACCCATTAAAATGACTGAAAATAATTCTAGATTTATGTATCTAAAAGGGACCTTCAAAGGTCTATTATAACCCTTCTCAGGTAACATCAGGCCTTGATTTTCTCCATTTGAGCATTTGTCTCCAAAAAAGTAGATATCCTGGATAATCTGTCCTTTCTTCATATTGACTGACCACAAAATTATTGTGTTCAGAGGCTTAAGTTTCAATAAAGAGGGAAGAACTGAATGGTAAATGGCTCTCTGGTTATAGAGATGGTAAACGGCTCTCCTGTTTTAGCTGAGTAGCCCTAATTGCCGTTCAGTCACTAAGTCGTGTCCAATGCAACCCCATGGACTGCAGCATGCCGGCTTCCCTGTCCTTCACTATCTCCCAGAGTTTGCTCAAACATTGAGTTGGTGATGCCATCCAACCATCTCATCCTCTGTTGCCCCTTCTCCTGCTCTCAATCTTCCCCAGATCAGGGTCTTTTTCAATGAGCAACTCTTCACATCATTTTGCCAAAGCGTTGGAGCTTTGGCTTTAGTATCCGTCTTTCCAGTGAATATTCAGAGTTGATTTACTCTAGAATTGACTGGTTTTGTCAGGAAACACACTGACTGAAGCCACCCACCATGACCAAGCACCATAGTAACCATTTGCATGAGCTGTTTTATGATACGAGGTCCTGGTAAGGAACATGGAACTAATAAACCACCACCAACTAGAAGAGTTCAGGAAAGGTCAAAAGGTGACACCACGTGTCCAGCCACTTCCCAGAATTCTCACTGGCATCCACCTTGGCTGAGCAATGCATGCACCACCAGGAAGGACTCTGAGTCAGAAGGATCAGCCAAAGATAATCCAGAAACTAATCAATTTGCATGAGCTGTTTTATGATACGAGGTCCTGGTAAGGAACATGGAACTAATAAACCACCACCAACTAGAAGAGTTCAGGAAAGGTCAAAAGGTGACACCACGTGTCCAGCCACTTCCCAGAATTCTCACTGGCATCCATCTTGGCTGAGCAATGCATGCACCACCAGGAAGGACTCTGAGTCAGAAGGATCAGCCAAAGATAATCCAGAAACTAATCCCATCACCATAAAACCTGAGACTGCAAGTCATCTGGCAGAGCAGTTCTCCTGGGTTCCCTTACCCTCCACCCAGGAGCCCCTTCCCAATAAAATATATCACTTTGTCTGCACATGGGTCTCCTCAGACAATTCATTTCCGAGTGTTAGATAAGAGCCCACTTTCAAGCTCTGGAAGATGTCCCTCTTTCAGCAACAGTTTGATCTCCTTGCAGTCCAACAGACTCTCAAGAGTCTTCTCTAGCACCACAATTCAAAAACATCAATTCTCTGGCACTCAGCCTTCTTTATGGTTCAAATCTCACATCCCTGCATGACTACTGGAAAAACCACTGCTTTGACTATATAGACCTTTGACAGCAAAGTCATGGCTCTACTCTAAGTTTGTCATAACTTTCCTTCCAAGGAGCAAGTGCCTTTTAATTTCAAAGCTGCAGTCACCATCCACAGTGATTTTGGAGCCCAAGTGGTCCTAGAGACTCCCTAAATACCCCTAGATTCCTCTCCTTTAAGACTTATTCCCCTAAATATCTACTAAACTACCTCCATTTTCCCAGTGAACAGTTAGACTCTATTCACATTTTACAATGATCCCCCGGAGGAGTTTTTGCATTCTTGGCTGCCTATCAGTCATTTGATTTACAGGGCATCATGTTAGTCCCATCTGTTCCCCACTAAGTACTTAAGAAGCTCTGGCCTTTTGGGGTTAACTTCCCAACATTTTTTCAGAGATTGTGTCAGTGGTATTTATAAGTTTTGATCTCACCTATGTTGGGGGAACCATGCTTGCCAATGAACCTTGGCTGCTGGACCTCGATGATCTTTGTGTTTCAATTTTGGGGGCTTTTTTTAAAAAAAAAAAAGTGATATCAGGGGAAAAAAAAAAGATGTGGCAGCTTTGGGGACAATATTCTTCAGGCAGCCAGGACTCACCTTCACTGGTCCATATAGTCAAAGCTATGGTTTTTCCAGAAGTCATGTACGAATGTGAGAGTTGGACCATAAAGAAGGCTGAGTGCCAAAGAACTGATGCCTTCAAACTGTGGTGCTGGAGAAGACTCTTGGGAATCCCTTGGACAGCCAGGAGATCAAACCAGTAAATCCTATAGGAAATCAACCCTGAATATTCATTGGAAGGACTGATACTAAAGCTGAAGCTCCAATACTTTGGACATCTAATGCAAAGAGCTGACTCATTGGAAAAGACCCTGATGCTAGGAAAGATTGAAGGCAAAAGGAGAAGAGGGTGGCAAACAATAAGATGGTTACATGGCATCACCAACTCCATGGATATGAACTTGAGCAAACTCCAGGAGATAATGGAGTACAGGGAAGCCTGGTGCACTGCAGACCATGGAGTCAGAGGGAGTTGGACACAACTTAGCAACTGAACAACAACAACACCATCACTGGAAAAGAACTTTCTAGAGAGTCTACATGAAGGTCAAAGTTAATTTTCTAAGTTGTCAATCTCACCTTTTTCTCCTTAAATAATGACTATTACCCATGGCCAATAGCACTGAAATTCATTCCGCTCTCTTTTTCTCTTTTGTTCTTTCCTGTTTTCTTGGCCAAATAAATAAATAGATTTTAAAAACCAGCCACTCTATCTTTCTTCCTGGACAGCAAGATGGCACTCAATACCTTACTTTAGGACCTAAATTGCCACCTACCATCTTTCTGTACATCCAAAGTATAGGTAATGACTGCTTTTCTTTTTGAGAAATTTCTAACATCAGTTGGTTAATAGCTATAGACTTGTGCATCCTACCTACCCCACCATGCTCCATGACACAGCTCTGGTGTCTCAGTTCAGTTCAGTTCAGTCACTCAGTTGTGTCCGACTCTTTGCGACCCCATGAACCACAGCACGCCAGGCCCCCTGTCCATCACCAACTGCCGGAGCTCACCCAAACCCACATCCATAGAGTCAGTGATGCCATACAGCCATCTCATCTTCTGTTGTCCCCTTTTCCTCCTGCCCCTAATCCCTCCCAACATCAGAGTCTTTTCCAATGAGTCAACTCTTTGTTTGAGATGGCCAAAGTACTGGAGTTTCAGCTTTAGCATCATTCCTTCCAAAGAAATCCCAGGGCTGATCTCCTTCAGAATGGACTGGTTGGATCTCTTTGCAGTCCAAGGGACTCTCAAGAGTCTTCTCCAACACTACAGTTCAAAAGCATCAATTCTTCGGCGCTCAGCTTTCTTCACAGTCCAACTCTCACATCCATACATGACCACTGGAAAAACCATAGCCTTGACTAGACAGACCTTTGCTGGCAAAGTAATAGTGTTGAAAGGAAAGTGAAGTCGCTCAGTCATGTCCAACTGTTTGCGACCCCATGGACTGAAGCCTATCAGGCTCCTCTGTCATGGGATTTTTCAGGCAATGGTACTGGAGTGGATTACCATTTCCTTAATGCATATTAAATAAAAGACTTTCTATTCCTTGATATCCAAATTGGGAACCACAGCCTCAATTGAAATGCTATTGCACAATGTTAGGCTATAAGTGTCACTGACACAATTTCAAGTCACCTGTCAACATCGCTTCTTGGCCTTTTGGCTAAGATCATAGTGGTGGCTCAGATGGAAAGTGTCTGTCTACAATGTGGGAGACCTGGGTTCGATCCCTGGGTCGGGAAGTTCCCTGGAGAAGGAAATGGCAACCCACTCCAGTACTCTTGCCTAGAAAATCCCCTGGACGGAGGAGTCTGGTGTCCATGGGGTCGCAAAGAGTTGGACACGACTGAGCGACCTCACTTTTCACTTTTGTCAACATTCAGCTTCTTCAGTTTCACAATGTTGTCCTGCAGAGGGCCAGAAACCAAGAGCAGATGCCTCAGCCTCTTAGAAAAATGATTGCAAAAGGATCATAGAATGAGAATTTTAAAGCGTGTTTCAAATTTCTAAATAAAGAAAAATCTCCTGACACACAACAGGGTCAGTTTATTGTTCCTGGTGAATTAATAGTAAATTTGATAGCAGGACTGTTTCTGCAACCTCTCACATTTCCTGTTCTCACTTTTCCTCAGCTTCCCTCTGCAAATAATAATTTCAGAGATTTCCAAAAGTCCAAGCCAGTCCAGACAACCCAACAAACTTTTAATCTCGTGTAGCACTTAGCATCTGTACTATTCATTGACTGCATAAAATGCTTCAGGGTACAGAAAAACTTTAAGATTATCCACCTGTATTCTGATCTGACACTGGCATCTTTTCTGCCTCCCCACTCAGAGACCAACCGTTCCTGAGGAAGAGGAATTGACTTCTTCCTTAATGCTTTATTATGATTAATCTCTTTACTATAAAAACATATATACACAGTAGAAGAATTAAGGGAGGAAAAAAAGATAAAAAAAAAAAAAACTCTCCTCATAATCACCATTCTCAGAAAAATAAATTGGTCACTAAAAAGTATTAGTGTTATTCCATTATAATAATAAATTACTTATATAAATATATATTATAGGACTATAATAAACATTTTTTCTGGAGAAATCATTGTGTGTGTTCATGAATAGTTTTTAAGATAGAATCTTAGAAATAGAATTACTCAATCAAAATTTTAAGATGTCTAACAATAATAATCACACCAATACTATTAATAACAAATGTTTCTAGAGCATACTGTGGGGTACTCTGTCACGTGCTTCAAAGTCACAACAATCTTAGGAGGCAAAGACTGTAGCACCCCCACTTTTAAAATAAAGAAATTGAGAGTTGGAAATTTACTTGAGTTCTCTCAAAAAGTATACTAAAATAATGACAAATGAGGGTTTCAAACCCAGGTCTATGTCCACAAACCATGCTTTTTCCATTATACACATAAATGAGGAATCCCTCACTGTGCTACAATGAGTAAATGACAGTGTTTTTACTAAAACAACACAAGTTAAGTGAACTAAAGGATGCCGCGTTGGGAAACACCAAAAAGTCCTTAAATTCAATCCTCATCAGATACGTGAGTCATCCCACAAGGAACACTTAATTTTTATTTATTTACCTTTAAAGATAATAAAGTATCTTTCTAGGTATTTCACCTTTAGACTACTCTAAGAATTAGAAAATTCATTTGAATTCTGAACTGAAAATTATTTCCTTTTAGTCACCAGTCATTAGTCTAGATCGAAACTGCAAAGCCACAATGACATTATCCCTCTGCCCTGTGATGTGACAGCCCTTTGCAAGTGACATTCAATCCCCGTGCTGTACTCAGGTCTTTTTCAAGCCACGGTTTCTTTAACTTTTCTTCCTACCTAAGACCATGGAGTGTTCTCCCCACTGGGAAGACTTCTGCTGACTGTGATCCAGCCTATGTATTTTTCAAGGCCGGGCATCAGCTGAGACACCAAGAGAGCCAGGAAGTGACCAGTCATCAGAATCTGTCTAGCATGATGCAAAGTCCAGCAGAGATGTGCCCTGGGGGAACACTGCAGGCCGGATGGGTATGGGCCAGGTCCTGGTGAAGACAGGACCCATCAGCATCTTTGAGCACGCTTACAACACACAGGTGATGAAGTTCAGTGTGAACCCCATTGTCAAGAGTTCCCACAGAAGCCAAGAACTGGCTGACCTGCCCAAGCCAGCAGAGGGGCTGAAGAGGGGCGGCTAAGCCAGTCTGCAAGGTGCAACCCATCACTGAGGAATCAGGGATCACTTCATCAACGGGGTGATGAGCTGCACCCATCGATCTGCCTGAAGGATCAGAGAAGAACCACACTGGCATTTCCACCAGGACATTCTAGCTGGTCGTGTAACACCATGAGATCGTCAGCGAGGAGTCCCTCCATGCTGTGCCCGTCCGAAGCTCCCAACAAGCAGAGCCGGCTGAACACAAAAGGCGCTCTTCCCCACCTCCATAGCCAAGGACACTGACAAGAGGTGTCTGTCCTTCAGAAGCCCAAGTAGCAGGTCTCAATCTGGTGAAAGTGTGAGTGAGACAGTGCTGAGGCCCCCAGTACTTCGGGCTCTCAAGCACAAGTCACCCAGCCCTACCTCAGTGACATCCATCGGGACAGCATGGCAGCCGGCTATCAAGTGGTGCAGCTGTGAGGCGCGCCCGTGGGGCATTTGCTTCCACATCCCCAGTCTGGCGCTGCGCACAGATCCATACAGGGCTTCCCACACCCGGCGCTGCCTCAATGCTGCGTGCTGACCACCTGCCCCGGGCCGTGGAGCCCATTCACCTGCTGAGATTCGGTGTCCGCAACAAGGGCCTAGTGGCATCCAACTGTCCTGCACAGAAAGCGGGGCCACCTCTTCGAGGAGTCCCAGGTGGCCAGCACCCACCTGTTTGATGAGAAGTCACATCGACAAGTCCTTTGGCTTCACCACCGACCTCAGGGCTCACACAGGCAGCTAAGCCTTCCCCTTCCTGGCACCTCCAGACCCTGCCCGCAGACCCCTTCAACCACACCAGCTGCCCCAGCAAGTTGTAGGGGAGATGCGCAGGTACAAAGGCCTGAAAGAAGGCGTTCCAGCCCCAAACAACTTCCAGGACAGATGTCAGTGGCCTCCTGTAGTGGCTCAGCCCCCAGGCACAGCCTCAAGCCCTGGGATCTCCTCACGACCCCTCACAAGATTGTCCAGACCCGAGATGCTCTGCCTGCAGCATTTCTGGGGCCCACTTGGTACCATCCTCATCATAAATGCACCAGCTAGTGTGCTTAGAAATTCAGTCGTGGCTGACTCTTTGCCACCACATGGACTGTAGCCCACCAGGCTCCTCTGTCCATGGAATTCTCCAGGCAAGAATATTGGAATGGGTTGCCAACATCCTACTCCAGGGAATCTTCCTGACCCAGGAATACTCCATTGGCAAGGAGGATTCTTTATCACTGAGCCACCTGGGAAGCCCACTCATCATGAACATTTGATGCCACTTCTTTCCATCTCTGGTTCAAGATTTCAGAGCAACAGAAATGCTTTTGCAGAAAGTACTTATTTGGCCAGTGGAGGTGGAAGAAAGAAGGTGACACCTGCTGCAGCCAGCACAGTAGGTAGGGATCAAAAGTGGTCGCCGCACAGCTTGGGGAAAAGAATCTAGAGAGAATTAAAGTTTTAAAGATGGGATCAAGGGACTCAAGACCTCTTGGGTCAAGAGCCCTGTTCCTTGGAGCTACATCACTTTTATTTACTGTCTTGGCAAGTAGAAAGTATCTGTTGTGTTAGTGTCCCTGATCACATCTCCCGTTTTATTGATTACTTTAAACTATCTTTGTTATTTTCTTGTACAACAGCTATCACCTAGCTGGAGGTCATAAACCGGCATGGGGCTGCTAAGTCACTTCAGTTGTGTCCGACTCTGTGCGACCCCATAGACAGCAGCCCACCAGGCTCCTTCATCCCTGGGATTCTCCAAGCAAGAACACTGGAGTGGGTTGCCATTTTCTTCTCCAATGCATGAAAGTGAAAAGCGAAAGTGAAGTCACTCAGTTATGTCCGACTCTCAGCGACTCCATGGACTGTAGCCTACCAGGCTCCTCTGTCCACGGGATTTTCCAGGCAAGAGTACTGGAGTGGGGTGCCATTGCCTTCTCTGCACAAACCTGCATATGCCTTGAGAAAACATCTTAGTGTGTGCACAAGCAGCGTTCTGAACTTGCGCTAACCTGGCATTCCAAGGTTTACACTATGTTTTCCCTTAGCTTAGCAGGGCATGACAACCCCAACTGATCAACCTGAGGTACTTTTATGTGGGCTATGCTGTATTGCTATATTTTGCTTTTATTCTTTCCCATGGTGATTTTTTCATGGCTTAGCCAGAGCAACAGGCAGCTGACTATTAACTCCTGCAGACACTCAATGCTTTTTCTTTCTCATTTCTCCAGAGGGAAACTCAAATTCTCCCACTCCAAGAAATTTTAAATAAACACATTCAGGTTTATTCGGGTAAGTGGCCTGTTGTTGATTTTCTCCTAGACAGGAGGAAGGAACAAATGGTTAGACATTCTCCATGAAACTAGATGGCAGGAAATTTTGTACCACATCACCACAAGCATCTTCAGCTGTAATAGTGTCAATGGAATAATAAATTCGATATGGTGGTGACAAAAAAAATTGTGGTTGAAAAATACATAAATATGCAGTCTGGCATAAGTGAAACTACTGACAGGTCCAGAAAGTTCTGAGATAGTACAGAGAAGGGAGTGGTTAACTCTATGGGGATGAAGGAGTCTTTATTCCTTCATTTCATAAACATTTCCTGAATACATATTACAAGAGGAGCCTGGTGGGCTGCAGTCCATGGGTCGCTAAGAGTCGGACATGACTGAGCGGCTTCTCTTTCACTTCTCACTTTCATGCATTGGAGAAGGAAATGGCAACCCACTCCAGTGTTCTTGCCTGGAGAATCCCAGGGACGGGGGAGCCTGGTGGGCTGCCGTCTATGGGGTCGCACAGAGTCGGACACGACTGAAGTGACTTAGCAGCAGCAGCAGCTGCAATGAGCACAAACCTGGACAAATACATTTTCCAACAAAGGGGAAAAGAAACATTTCAGGCAGAGGAAACCACAGACAAGTACAGACGCCTGAAAGCTCATGGTGGGTTTGAAGAGCTGTCAAAGTGAAAGTGGAGTCGCTCAGTCGTGTCCGACCCTTTGCAACCCCAAGATAGTAGTCTAACAGGCTTCTCAGTCCATGGGATTTTCTAGGCAAGACTACTGGAGTGGGTGCCATTTCCTTCTCCGGGGATCTTCCCAAGGGATTGAACCTCTGTCTCCACATCTCCAGGAAAGCCCCCATAATTTGTGTAGGATGCAATAATTCATATTATAATGAGTAAACAGCATAAGCGAATTTTGTGAAGGGGTTTGTGTATATTAAGTAAAAGTCTGAAACTGCTAGGAGTCTGATCCTCTTGAGAGGGGCAGCAGTCAGATGAGACAGGGAATCACCTTCCTCTCCTTCAGGCTGGTTGTGGCCCTTCCCTACCCAGCAATCCAGCGTGGGACAGAACAGGTGCCACTAGATGCAGCATCCCTACCCCTCCTTCTACTTTCTCACCCTCCCTGAACTCTGCTGGGAGATTTCAACAGTTCTTTTCCTGAAAGACTCATGTACAACCCAAAGTACAGAGTTAAGGGCAGAAACAGAAATTGTGGCATTAAAAAAAAAAAAAAAGCTAAGATTCTGTTTAATTCTCAGAAGAGGAGTAAGTCATCCATGTTTGAGAATTGTTAGAATCCCCACGAAGGCTTCTCACCTTCCTAACCTTCCTCTGCTTCCTTATCTTCTAGTCATCTCCTCTTCTATTTGGGCCCCTCTCTTCTGTATCTCCTCTTCCCCTTTCTATCACTCCCTACAGTTCCTGCCAGGATGGAGAGTCCTACTGCCAGCCAGCTGTTGAGCCTGGAATATGCTGCAATATTCCTCTGGTTTCAGCTAGATGCCAATGCGGGATTTCTCTGATACCCTTCTGCAAAATCCTTCTATAGGGTGCATTCTCCTGTGAGGGGACAGAAGGGTGCCTGAGGGCGCCTCACCTCTCACAGATCTTCCTCCAAATTGCCTTTTGATGTTCCCTGAAAGCAAACAGAAGGAAGAAAGTTCTTCCTTCCAGAGATTACCTTGTCTAGTCTATATAAGCACTGTGTTCTCTTGTCGATGTCGCTTTAGCCCTGCTTCTTTTGAATTAGTAACACTAGACCTCTGTCCAGGCCTGACTTTCATTAAAGGCTTTCCACATGAACTGAAAAGTCACTCTACCTGGGTCACCTGAGACAATGGGACTGTACTCAAAGAGTTATCAGGAACAAACCTAACAATAAGATTTGTTCCTGGTAAAAGTCTAGGAGGTGTGTGTGTGTTCAGTAGGGCAGAGTATGATGGGGTATTCACATTTTCCAGTAGTTCTGTAAATGTTTATTTGAAATTTGAAAAATTATTGCATTTTCTCCATCTCCACTGAGGACAGAAAAATCAGAAAGAGGATTACCTTGTCAAGAGATTCAGCAAAGCACTTAGCCTCAGGAAACACACATTCCAATACCTGGAGGCTATCATTTTTCTTACAAAACGTGCATCACCTTAGGACCTGTAGGTAACTTGCCTCCTCCATGTCTTAGCTGGGGTTTGTGGTCCCTCTAAGAAAGGGGCATTGAAGCCAGTTATCTCTCAGTGCAGCCCAGAACCTAAGATTCTAATGGGAGGACACAGTTTCTGTTGTTGTGGTGGTGGTGGTTGTTGTTTCTTTTATCCAGTCCTGGACTTTAACGTTTTCTTTTACTACTAGAGATCACCCCATCCCAGATGCAACATTCTTGCAAAGTATTGAAGCTAAAGCAAGAAGGACACACTGTTTATACTCTTTTGCTTCTAGATGAATTAATCATTTATTTCTGTTGTCTTCATCAGAGGCATCACCTCAAAGCAGCTCTACTCTCTGAGTCAATTCTACTGGGGCTCATAGTGACAAGTGGAAACAAGAATACAGATAAGTCTCTGGCTAGAGTGAAATAACTGAAATAACTTCTTCAGGTCACTGAGAGGCAGGAGACAGATGGGCCTCAGGTTAGATATTTACAACTGGCCTCCAGGTTTATATTTTTGGGGGCAAGAAAAAGATGGGTTTCAGACCAGACACTTAAAACTAACCTCCTGTTTGCATTTCCTGAAACAAAGGGTAGGTGGGTTCTACGTTAGATATTTAGAACCAG